>JABFOW010000868.1:0-10242 GCA_022817725.1 Archaeoteleia sp. ZL-2020
TACACCCTGGCTGAACCTCTTGTCAGTGTAAACCAGGTCGGGCCCGACCGAGGCCCTTACAGGCATACCCTTCTAGGGCCCTCCCTATCTTAACCTGACCGGGCACTGGGTCTAAATAGGGCACGCCTGATCTAATTTCTACTAGGGTAGTTACTATTGCATTCACTTACCAAAACCATTTGTCCAAAAATAGATTTCTGTTCTAGATCAATTGTGCTTGGTGCGTCAAATAACAGGGTTCCAAAGGACTTCATAAATTCAGCAGCAGCCTCTTCGGATTGGCTGTCGGCGGATAAACTAGAAGCCCAAGATTGTATTGATTCCGATGATCCTGAGAATGTTTCCAAAGGTTTATTAAGAGCGTTATAAGACAAAGTTCGTGTTTATTAATGCTATTGAAGTATTCAATAAAATTATATGTAACATGATATTACATATATATTGACACATAACGCATAATGCAAAAATTGTAATCGTTTGCATTACCCGATCGCTGCCACACTTTTCGACCGTCCATGTTTGAATCTAAACTCGTACTTGGCCCATAACCATCCTGATCACTGGTCGATCCACTGCTACAGTGCATGTCTGAAATAACGTTCTGGAGGAAACGACTTTCTAATGGAATGAGCCTTATTAAACTATTGACGATTCTGTGGTAGAAATGGACACATAACAAAAGTTTCGGGAATACTGCCAAGTGATACAAAAGTCCCTTCAACGAAACGGAATATAAATAGATCATTGCTTACACACGGATCATTACTTACATAAACGTATATATCATGAAACTCTTTCAAAGAGAAAAATTTTAGTGTTCAAAATTAACTGTATAATTTAGATTACTATAAATAGTTATTTCGAATGTATAAGGGAAACTATGTAAACTATGAATAAACTATGAATCCGTAACCACTCTAATAGCAGAGAATATTTATAGAACATTTAACAATATTATTTGCATATTTTAACAAAATTCTAAAAATATTCAGAAATATTTATTTTTTAATTTAATTATACCAAAATATTTATAAATATTTAGATAATATAGATAAATATAGATAGAAATTTTATGAATATTTTTGGACGCCGACAATATTTCTGGAGCATCTGTGTTATTAAAATATTTTTTAATAACAGATTTATATATTTTATTTTTGTTGAAAATGCAATTTACATACTTGTTGATATCATTAATATTTTACGACTTATTTTGATACAACAATTTCTGGCGTTTCTATCTATTTATAAATAAGAAGACAGTTAAGTTATACATCGAAAGTATTCAATGAAATTCCAATTCATCGCAGTGTCGTTTTTTTACAATGACATAATCAAACTTTTAACTACACCCTGAATTAAAGTGCCACATCATTTCTATCGCAGAAGTCAAATATATTACATGACATCCACAAATTTATTCTATGAACAACACAGCTCAAATAATGTCCAAGCACTTTGAGCATACGGCAAGTAATTCTCTCGCACATAATCTTGGTATTTTAAACAATACATTCAGGACTTAGAAAAAGTTATAAAAAATCATATATCACGAATTAGATATTATAAATTTATTGTTATCATTTATATCAAAATATTGTATTTAATTTATGTATAACTTTTTCGCAATCCGTGAAAAATCTTTCTTTAAACGCTAGTCTAATTACAATATTTATACAAACTACAAGGTGATAATACACATCACTGTAATTGATAACATGTTATCATTCTTCTTTGAAAAAAATATTCTACGTATTGTAATTTTTACAACACAAACTACTAACGTATGTCTAGATATTTGGATAGTATTAAACGGCACTTTAAGGGCATGTACAAGTAATACAATATTAAACAATATTTTCAGAACATAATATACAAAGCCATTGTTATAGGATAAATAAATAAACGAAATAAATTCCAATTTCAGAAATCAAACGTTTGTTGAATAATAATAGGATATCTATAGCCCAAGCATAAATACGAGGAAATTGAATAAGGTGATAATGAAATCTTTTTATATGACACATCTCCAAATTATCAATTCAACAATGCTTTCGAATTCAAATCATCAAGTTAAAAGTGGTACGTCAGGTATTCTATGTTCCTGAAACAACAGCAAATAAAACGTGAATACACATTTACGGGTAACAACACGACAAACACAAGTGCGAACATCGAGTTACCTAAACGAAAAACGATCGTCTGATATCGGTTTGGGGCCCTTGCTTTGCGAAAAAAGAAACAAAATTAAGAAATTGATTAGCGCAATTAAAAAATAATAATTACTTAATTTTTATGAAATGGCAAATTTTAATATATTTATTTGAAAGATAAATATTTTATATAATTTATTATGATTATTATACCAAATATTTAATAATAATTTTAGAGTAACACATGTTATTAATTGAGATAATAGTTTTAAGAAATACATTTTTAATGTAATGCATGGTTAAAGTTTATTTCTCACCGGTTTTATAGTTCAATTTTTCGAAAGGATCAGGCCCAGTTGCTTTTAGATCCTTTTCCTCAAGGGGTTCGATGCTCTCGATGCTTTCTCTATCAGGACTAGTTTCATCGGCTTTTTGAGATTTTTCATCATCTTTTGGAGTGATTGTCGACCTTGATGAATTTATTTCTTCATACGTCATACCAGGAGGATATTTCCTCAAGGATTTAGAGAAACTTCCTTGCCTTTCTAATTTATGTCGCGCTAAAGCTTCGTAGTCCTCGTAAGAAAGCCCTGATTCAAATCTACATAATTTCAAACAAATTATGTAGATTATGATTTCGATATTTTAATTTATAGATTTTGCACATTTTCGCGGCACGTAAACTTCATGCGCAAACATGGCTTACATTTCTCTCAATAAGAAAAACGAAAAATTCATTTTAATTTAACTTGATAAAATTTGTCGATTAATATTTTGAATATTATATAAAGTATTGAATACATATTGAAAATTGTGATTATAATAAATACAATATGCAAGTTATTCACCTGAATTTTAGATGCGTGCGTTTTTAAATCATTTATATCAAACTTATTCAATGACATATCAGAAAAATGTTTTCTGCATTATTCTACCTTAAATGCTATTTTTATTTTTTTTAAACAAATATAAACTATATCTTATAAATGAATTATAAACAAACTATGTTTATTTTTTACAACCTACTGTCCTTCATATTATAGGAAACATTCTTTTATAAATTATAGTAAACATCATATAAAACGGAGTACCATATAAAAAAGTATTTCAATGCAATTTGTAAAGCTTGAATAACACTTTATTTCAAGCAAGATTAATTAACGTTCCAGAAATGCTCTTGTACTACAATTGTTAATAGAATTTGTCTCAAATGCCAACGAAACAGAAATCGATCGTATTCATCTATATCGGTTTCGATGGAGGAGATAAGTATAAATATATTTGTAAATAACTTCGTAATTAAACTTCCATATTGTCGTGGCCGAGTGGTATAATTAGCAGCACACTCGTGGTATGCTAATATGTAATGTACTGTAATATATATTGGCCTCATTGTTTATATTGGCCAATCGTTTAAATAAATTTTAATTACGTATTATGTATATATTATATATTATTCTTTGCATTTACTTCGGAAGTCTTAATTTTCGTCTATTTCTTTGATGATCTTCTTTAAGGGACTGAAATTTAGTATTATCTGGAGATTGTGGTAAATATGGTGTCTTTGTAATGTCACTTTCATCCAGACTACTGCTCAAAGCAGTTCCTATTCTATTTCCTAGATCCTGAAGGTATTCGCCACCACCTCCTAAAGCCGTTCGCATAGACCTCAGAGCACCTTTTGTGCGACCCATTAAAGACCCCGAGTCGCTGGTTGGTATAGCCGACGTTACGTCGACCATCGTCTGTAATAATAATAAAATGCGAAGAGGTGTACACTCCAAACGATATCAAGAGTGAGATTGTTTCACACCATCTACTTTAAACCGTCTTAAAAAGCTTTCCAGATAATCGGCCAAGATGGCTTTAACCGAAATTTATATATGGCACACCAATAATTTAACATATGCCAGTTGATCAGTCACAAAATAATTATTTATTTATTTATATTACAATCGCAATGATATTAAAGTCGAAATATAAGAAAATGTTGTTTTTTTACTTTTGTATTATCATACTTTCTGGTATTTATAAACAATGTACATTTTTGTGAGAAATGTAATAAGAAATGCTTATGAAATATGTACTGATAACATTTTATACTTGAAAATGGCTGAA
The DNA here is from genome assembly GCA_022817725.1 of Archaeoteleia sp. ZL-2020. Lineage (NCBI taxonomy): Eukaryota > Metazoa > Arthropoda > Insecta > Hymenoptera > Scelionidae > Archaeoteleia > Archaeoteleia sp. ZL-2020. Next base: position 4,272 of record JABFOW010000868.1, read on the forward strand.
AAATTTCTCCCAGTGTCGAGAAAATGTTCTAACACAGCATGGAAAAATTACTACAATACTTTCGGATACTGCGTAGGAATATTTCTCTAAATGGAAAGTCTTTCAGCACTGTTCTTCATTTATCCCGTGATTACCAGCAAGTATGGTCATTTACTAATGTATATCATTATCATGTGTTATATATTTATTTATTAAAATTATTTTTCAAGTATTACAAATTCATTTTATCAAATCCTAATTCCTCATTTTATCAGTCTAAAAATTGTGTACGTGGAAACAGATTTAATCATCTGCAGTGCAGTATTTTCTGACCATTTTTTGGCTTAATATAATGTCAGAGAATAAACACCAATCGATAATTGCAAGGGAAAAAAGTTTTCTATAGTATTTTCGAGTAGTATGTAAATACACTGCCTTTCGTGATTTATGCATAAGCGTGTTTGAAAAATATGAGGAAGAATTGTGATGCAAAGTATTATTATATAATAACAAATCTTTTGTTCTACAACTTCACTATATAATTTTGAGATCATTTGATTTTAATGTTGTTTGTAATACAAATCCAAAATTTGAAAAATATAATTTATGCAGTGGTTTTGTTACAGTCACTTATCTTTCTATATTGTAAATTATGTATATAAGGTTGAGAGAAAATTTCCGGTTGCCTTACTGCAATGCAGGTTATCGCATAGTTATGCTAGGAGATACGCTATTGAGGCAATGCGGTGTCCGACAAAAATAGACGTAATTTCGCACTATCTTTCGCATTCAAATCGTAATTACATGCTAAAAACATGGTATCCGAAATATGGAAAAATATAAATATAGTTAATATTTAAAAAATAATTTTGTGCATGTGTGACTATTAAATGTATAAAAGATAAACATTAATATGTGTATACTTGACTTTATATATTATTTTGCATTATTTTACAAAAATGTATTTAAATTTTCGGCTCTTAATAGCAACGTGTTGTACAAACTAGAGAAATCGTTGATTTTATAAATAAATATGTCAAGACGAATTCATTGTTTGGCCTGATAACGACGAAAATAAATCATTCAATGACTCCCATACATACATGATTAATAGTTATTTTGTCCATTATAGTTGAAATTAAAATCTACCGAAAAGATACTCGAAGAGATTTTATTGATTAGATGTAAATTGTTCTGTTTACCTACGTTAGTAAATAAATATAAATATTATATTATTTTTAAAAATTATGTTGGTAATTAAATATTTTATACAACAAAATAATGTGTTCGTATTTACAAATGTTAAGGAATCTATTTATTCTACATTTAAATGTTTAAGTTAAATGTTTAATACTAACTGATCAGTCTTATGATGCAAATGAAATGAATTATTGTTAGGATTTTATTTAAAAAATATAGTTAATGTAAGCATAAAAGTAAGCAAAAATATGTTTCGTCCTCTACACAAATAAAATCATTATTTTACATAAGATATACATTATAAATAGCGCTTTTCTCTCACACATGCACACATCCACACAAATACACACATACCCATTTATACAAAATGATAAATAATAGTTCATCAAAAAATAAAATTTGTGTATTAATCCATATATCATAAAATATGTATAAAGGTACTGTTTAAATTCATAACTTTTCACTTTGTGTTTATTATGATGTTTTAACATTATCTAGAACATGGTTTTTGTTTTGTTAAAGTTATATACCAGTTCTAACGTGAATAATTTGTTGACACAATTTGTTACATTTATAAACAATATAATAAGGTAAATGTCACAACGTTTGGCAGTGCACCAGCTTGTGACATTTTTAAATTATTCATCACAATAAATCAATCAATTGTATTGCATATTCATCAGAATATATTTTTTTACTTCATTAATTATATCAATTTTTTACTTCATTATATAAAATCATCACATTTTATGTAATGAATTATTACAAAGTACAAATAAAACATGCAATAACATTCCTTATATTCCGATTTAACATTAAATTTTTCAATAATATATTAGTTTCTCACGTAACGTTCATAAATACATATTTTCGTGCCTTAAAAGCACGAAATTAATATTTAATTACTTCCACATGAATTATGAAAATATGTGAGAATTGAATACTAGTACTGTTTTGCAAATATTTATTGTACGAACAAAAAATATTTACTATAAAAGCAATTATTTCTAGGTTAGATAGTAATTGCTATGTAAATTAACGAATAATTACTATTTCTTAGAAATAATACAGCACAAATTCTATAATAGCATAAATTCTATAATATATAAAGTATACAGAAATATGCTCACGTATGCTAACAGATGCAGCTGTTCTCCAAGGCACGGATGAAAAGTTGAATACTTAATTTAAAAAGCAATTTGAAGTGTTAACAGTCATGAGTTTAAGTAACTCTATGCACAACCTAAAAGTTGTATTTTATGTACTGCGATACAATTATTTGTTGAAAACTTCTTTTAATAGATGTACGTTAAAAAAAACCATTCACATTTTGCAGTTGTACGAAAACATAGCCATCGCGGCTAACGTGTATATGTGTATATGTGGCCGTTTCCCCTCGTTGTGTCAAATCGCATACACGTGACTAAGTCTATGCTCATGCGCATACAACAATCAATACTCGATTCCCGTGTCCCGCAAACCTACATGCATGCGGCAAACGTTAACCTTCATTGGTATAACATTGCCAACCGTAGCGTAGGTAGATCACTTTTGAAAACAATTCACGTGCGAACTAATCGATATCAAATTAATCTCGATGTGATAAACTACGTGATAAAATTAAATATTTTAACACAAATTAAAATATGAAAATGCTTATGTTTGAATGACGCTAACGTAAAGCGAACCAAAATAAATATTATCAAATCTAAATTTTGTATGTGAAAAACATGAACATAGTTGTTTCCGTCATACTATTATTCAACAGTATAATGCTAAAATGCGTGTTATCAGAAAACTTGAATTAAACATGATACTACATGTGTTGAATACATTGCAACACTTATCCATGCACCTTATACTACACTCTATTACTATAGGAATTATTATTATGATACCATAGAAACCGATAGAAACTTATAATGGGATTTTATCAGAAGCATATGTGAATCTGACGATATGTGAATCCGAAACATATGTGAAACACGACGATTTCGGCATTGAAGAGCGATTCATATGCTGTGGTTTGTGATTTTTACTAAACCAACCAATAGGTTAGTTTAGTAATCTAATAAGTCAATAGACGTAAATATAAATAGTAAATTAATATTATTTTTTATTGATAATGTAAACAAATATTATTTGGGAAATTTAATTTTATAATTCATATTAATAGTGTATATTTGGTTTAATTTTTATATTTGATTTTGATTTTATATTAGATATTCAATACTATTTAATAATCCCTCGTTTAAAAATCCCATTATACAATTAACAAATCCCATGCACTCCTAAAGAATTAAATAATATAAACAAAATTAATATTAAAAAATAATATAAAAATATAAAAATTAATATAAAAATAAAATAAATTTAATATAAAAAAAATAAAAAAAAATTTAATATAAAAATTATATATAAAAATGTTACAGGGAAAATAGGAATTAATTGGTGTTCTATAGTATTCAATAGGAATTCACAGCTCGGTGATCGTGTGGGATTTATTAGAAATACCGACATACAATCAGGCATTGTTTGCAGTAGGATATAGTAGAAACATTTCAACTTGTCGTTCTTAGGAATTATTGGGTGTCGTTAGGTAGTGAATAGTTTTTTTAGGAATCCACGGTCCTGCGATTAAACGGAATTTATTAGGTAATTCATTTGTATTGAGTTTCATTAGGAAATTTCCAAATTGTCATTAACAAGATTTAGTAAGTTACACTGCGAATGGGCAGCGAATGATATTTCGTAGGAATACACAGTCCGGCGATTAAATGGGATTTATTAGGAATAGATAGGATCATGGTTCCATACTTCATTGGGATTTATTAGGGTTCATTAGGATTCATTAGGGTTAATTGAGATTGTGTGAGATTCATTGAGAATCAACAGGATTCTTTGTAATTAATTGAGATTCCTTAATAAATCCTATCAACAACAAGTTGGAAATTTCCTAATAATAAAGTATCCCAATGAATCTCAATTAAGTATAGAACTATGATTCCATCTATTCCTACTAAATTCCACTAAGAATAGATGTTCCTTCTGATTCCCATAAAATTTTGTTTGCGATCTGTGAAATATTTCCCATTGAAACCCAACAATATCGACGGTTCCTGTGTTTTCAATGAATCCAAATTTAAAGATGTCGCATTGAAACCTAATAAAAGCTATATTTCACTGTTTCCCAGCAATACCTAATGAAATAATGGTAACCTGTTCGTTCCTAATGAATTTAAACAGGACAGTTTCATTAGGAAAATAACTTCTTATTGGGATATTTTCCATGCAAAATCGCTACGCGTTCCTAATAAAATGGAATTTTAAACGAAGAATGACATTGTAGCAAGCTAAATCTGTGTTGGTCCTCGAAACAGGAATATACACACTCAAATGTTACGAGGACTTTTAAAAAAACCAGAAGATATTTAAAATCACTTAATTGAAGCGCATTTAATTTAAGTCTAATAATTCCAATGGTCAACTGATAACATAACAAAACGAAAGTGGTTATTAATACGGTCACATATAAATTCACGTTATCTAAACGAAAATACTATTTACAAAATATTGAAAATCTATTGACAACTATTGAAAACGATGATTTTTAAATATTACTGTAAAATATGTATCTGTAATGTTACACATAATAAATTTCCTACATGTATAGGAAAATCTTTTACATCTGGCAGATATGCTGCGGTACGGATTTGAGCTGAATTTGTAATTGAGGAATGGCAATAAAGTAAGTGAAATATTTCAATAATGAATAATCATATTTTAATGACGCAATGATTGTACAAATCGATCTCCCACTTAAACATTCTCCATCTAAACGAGGAACAATAACAATAAATTTAGTAATAATCATTACAATCATATGCGTAATCATAATTATAATCGTAATCAATAAGATCATGTCAATACTCGTTTACCCCAAGCCTCACATTCAACAGGCCTCGTTATCCCGACAAACGCAAAGGCATGCGCGTGTAATTTTGCGATATATAATAGGAAACCTTACACGATCGTTCTTCGATACAGTTGCATCTTCATTCGTCGCTTTCCGTCAAAAGATACGATCGAATCTCTCAAATTTCCATATTCTCCCACCGCTTTGTAACGCTTTGAATCGCGGCGCGCATACGCATATGGATCAAACGATATTGCCCATGTGTTTATAGTTGTAATTCGAAAACGGTGAGAGATAAGCCATTCGAAAGGCTTGCCAAATATGCTTTTTGCGATACGAGTCCTTTTTACGTCGAGCTTTTTAATAGTTTCCCGTTTCTTTTACCTTTCGCAACGTTCACGTTTCTGCGTTCGAAACTTTCGTCGCGCAGAGCTTTTCAGTCGTACGACATGTAGTCGATAAATCGCATCAGTACATATGTTATACCTACTTTGTATATCTCTTTTGTTTTTATTTTATTTTTTTTCTTTGTACGCTTACACCGAAGAAACAGTTTTATATTTTTATTTTTTCTTCACAACCAACATCGTCGGTATTTTATCGCAGAAAAGAAAACATATTGATGACGTTGTTCGCGAGTTTTAATAACTTTCTCTCTTTCTCCTTATTTCTCTTCGTAGCGTAATATTCGTTCTTTTATATTACCGCTTTCCGTCACATATATTTGTATTATATATCCTGAATATATTCGAATACGTTCTACGCGATTCGTCGTTGATCCGATTCTTTCATCGAATATAATATAATTATTGTGATTCTCATATACCTATATACATAATTCAACGGTAGCGATAAAGTTTTCTTGTATATCAATAA
>JABFOW010000869.1:0-10234 GCA_022817725.1 Archaeoteleia sp. ZL-2020
ATTTTCGTAGCCAGGGTCGTTCACTAGAACGTGTACACCCAGTATCGGTGGATCCTCATCCCCTAGATCGTTAGTAACATCGATTTAGGTAACGAATTTAGTGAATAAATATGAAAAGCGGAACATGAGAAACAAACGGCGGGAGCTCGAATTCAAACGCAGAAAACAATTAATGTAATATAATTAATTACAAAATATTGGTATTATATCAACAATATAATATCAATATATTGTTGTATACATTTTATAAATGTCAGGTAATTATGTTTTTAGCTGATATTCAACAACAACAACGACAGAAATGAAAAGTGAGTAATAATAAATCATTTTACTAAAACACTTTTAATTTCTAAGTCAATGTGACTTAGAAATTTCAACTTAATGACATTTTATGCATATTAAATTCTTTATTATATATATATATATATATACACATCATTCTGCATAATGAATAAAAACATACGTTTCAGAATATATAATATTAGAAATTAAAAGTGTTTTAGTAAAATGATTTGTTATTACTCACTTTTCATTTCTGTTGTTGTTGTTGTTGAAATAGTCGCTAAAGCACTGTTGCTCGTCCTCCTTACGCTAGTCACTATGCTTCTCATTTAGAATTTTGCTCCAAGTAGATGTCAACATCAACATAACCTTTCTAACATATTACCTTCACATAACCAACCCTATATATAAAAGTTATAATTTCGTATTAAATAATATACACTATTTTATACACATAAATTGATTTACATTAATTCTTGTTTACATTAATTTATTATTTGTAATTATTTATATTATGTTATTACATTATATTATTATTAGTAACAGGCACATTAATATCAGCTAAAAACATAATTACCTGACATGTATAAAATGCATACAACAATATATTGATATAATATCAACAATACATAATATTTTGTAATTAATTATATTACATTAATTGTTTACTTCGTTTGAATTCGAGTTCCCGCCGTTCGATTCTCACGTTTCGCTTTTTATACTTATTCACTAAATTCGTTACCAACCTAAATTGATGTTACTAACGATCTAGGGGGTGAGGATTCACCGACACTGGGTGTATTTAAAATGAAAATTTTATTACGAAAACAAGATTGGAGATTGTGGCTCGCTGGAAGGTACCTGACTCACTGGAACTCCCACCATTTAAAATAATGTTTTAACGAATTCAATATTACATGTGATTTATGTGAAAAGTAATATATATAGTATATTTATGTCTAACGAAGAATGTTCTAACTGCACTCTACTCATTCCCCGTCAATAGGGGGGGGGGGCATTTTTTATAATTAATTGTAGTATCATATATTGAATATGAAACTGTGACAAATGACGTATAATGATAACGTGCTCCATTGGCGGCGTATTTAAACAAATTATACCGTGGGGTTTATCAGTCTAAAATTATAAAAATTATTATAACTTCTGTGAACATAAGTTTTTCAGAAATTCAATTGTCAGATTTTTAAGTAATTTATGTGTTACTCAACTGGCCAATAACGAATTTTTGTTTATTAACTCTTAGACCATCAAATCAACCCTCCAAACTGTACATGAATTTGGCTGAAGGTGTAGCCTTATGTTAAATGGTGGAGGTTGTGTCTCTCTAGTGAGCTGCAACCCCCAGTCATATTTGTGCAATACATTTTAATTTAAAAAAGTTTAAATAGATGTACTACCTAAATCCTAACAAAACCTTCGGAGGTGGATGTGATGGAGGTGCCTTTTTGACCACTGTCATGAGATTTAGTTCCTGAGGTAGTGTTATATTTTAATATAAGAAAGCAAAAACACTTGTGGACTATAACGTTGTATTATACTTTGCATACAATTTTTTAAACATACACCCTAATAAAACATTAACGTAAAAGCGTACATTCATATGTATTATCAATGTATATTATACATTAAAGACATTTTTACGTATTATATACGTATATAATACTTATGAATGTCCGCTTTTACGTTAATGTTCTGTTAGGGTATTAATCAAAGTATTATAAAATACTCGTTCAGTATTATATTAACGCGTTTAATCCGCTTAATTTCGACACAGATGATATGGTGGTTTATAGTATAAATTAGCAAGAATACAGCAACATTGAGATGATCTTCAATACCGTTATGAATTAAAAAACCATAAATGTGAAGAGAAAAATCATAATAATCAATCAACTTAAATAAAAAAACGAACCGCCAAGTATTTTTTGGAAACTTATCAAAATGCAGATATTGTGGGGTAAAAGATTTTGCTACGTTTTTAGACAAGATACAACCAGACCCCGTACGTAGCAGGGATAAAATGTAGACTTAATGAAAAAATTATTTAGAATATAACTACCACTGTTCATTATTATTGTCTAAGCATTATAATAATGGCTTGTTGCAATAGCTCAGGAAAGTAACTATTTTCTTGGCATTGTTGTATTTGGTTGATTTCACACATTTTGTAGGCAAAAAATAATTTCAGGACAAATATAAACACATTTTTTGCTGGAATAAAGGCTTGAAGGGAAGTAATTATTTTCTTGGCATTACTGTTTGATTTCAAACATTTTTAAGCGTAATCATTTTCTTGGCATGCTGTTTTATTTCCCATATTTTTTACGCGAAATAATTTCAAGATGAATGTTTCTTTCTTGAAAAGTAACAAACTTTTACAGTGATATGTTTTCTAATGGCATAAAAGTATTTAGGGGTTTTATTTGAGTTGACATATTCGTAGGAAATACATATGTTTGTTATATTTTTTGAGGGTAGAAATGTTTTTGTATTACAAAAAAAGATTGCTGATGACAAAAACGACCTCTTGGCGATTTTTTTATGGCGACATATTTTAGGGGGGTGACGGGCGGGAGGATGATTTCACTAATTTTTGTAAATAATATATGTTTGTTATATTCTTTAGAAGGATGAAAGTTTTTATGGCTGATATATTTGTAAGGGTTACATATGTTTGTTTTATTTTTTAGACGTTGAAGTATTTAGGGGTTTTATTTTTGGGAGATGATTCACTAATTTTTGTAGAGTACATATGTTTGTTATAGATATATTTAACATTCGAAGTTTCCTAGTATCAATCACATCAGGCTATATGTATTTATATATATATATATATATAAATTAAAATTTAATGTAAAATGTTACTCTATTATGTTGAATGTTTTGGAAGGTGCAATAAAACTCGGTAGAACAGAGTTAAGAAAAGGATGGCTTTTATTAACTAAGATCACGAATGCACCACTTTTAAGGTTAGGTACTTTCCGGAGTGCAAATATAATGATAGACCGATAGCAACGAAACTCTTTTACGAACTGAACTTTGCGATAGATCAACTCACTCTGTTCATTATCAGTGACTACGTTCAGTCTAGTCGACTTGAGAAAGTGCGCGAAAATACAAAATATATAAATAATATTATCACGCATTTGTCTATTTATTCAACACTCCCACTATTTGTATATTTTGTGTTCTGATTTAACCTCACAATCGTTCTCGAGTATATCAGTACAGTACTAATCACACGGCATAACCATCATACAGTATTCATATCATTAACAAAACATCGAAAGATTACACAAGGTGTGGATCTAACTAATTATATGCATGTTTAACAAGGTTCTCAGTTTTGCAAATCTTTCCTTGCACAAGGGTTTCGTCAAAATATCTGCAAGCTGATTTTCACTTGGTACATGCTGCACACTAATCTCTTTATTTTCATACTTTTCACGAATGAAGTGAAATCGTACGTCAATGTGTTTGATTCTCTTATGATATTCGGGGTTCATCACAAGTCATCGCGCTTTGGTTATCAATATATATACTCGTAGCCAAATGACATTGATGCCCGATATCCTTTAGCAGTTTTCTCAACCAAACCACATCTTTAACTGCCATGCTCGCTGACACATATTCCGCCTCGGTTGTGCTTAATGTCACTATCTTTTGGCATTGAGATGACCATGTAATAGGTCCACCTGCCAATATACATATAAAACCCGATGTTGACCTACGTGTGTCTGGATCGCCAGCATAATCGAAGTCACAAAACGCAGACAAAAACAACTTTTTATTTTGCCCTTCGTACAGAAGCCCATAACATTTGGTACCCTGTAAATATTTTAACACGCGTTTCACTGCTAGACAATGACTCTCATTTTAATTATTTAAATACTTGCTTACGGCAATGACGGCATAAGAAATATTCGACCAGCTGACCGTGGCCAGGAACAGGAGCGAGCCCACAGCTTCCCGGAATGGAAATCTCACATTAATTTCTTCCTCTCTCGCTTTTTCTAACCTCACTCCAGGATCAGCTGGCACAGACACGGCATTTGCATTCGACATCTCAAATCTTCGCAGAATCTTCTCGGTGTATGTCGCTTGGTGTACATACAATGATTTCGTCGCTCGATCGCGAACTATTTCCATTCCACAGAAGCTGTGTGCTCTGGATACTTTGATTTTAAACTCTTTACCCAGAGCTTCGAGAATGTCGCTCAATGCTGCACTGTTTCTGCCCATCAGCAATCCATCATCTACGAATAAGGCTAACATTAGTTTATCTACACAGTCTTTTCGATAGAAAATACATTTATCAGCTTCAGTTTCAACAAATTTAAAACTTTTCAAAAAGGTTACAAATTTCTCATTCCAACACCTTGGCGACTGCTTTAGACCGTACAAAGATTTATTTAATTTGCATACGTATTCAACATTATCATTGTTTATTACCTTAACTCCTTCTGGGATAGACATGGAAATGTCATTTTCGAGGTCACCATATAGAAAAGCGGTTTTCACATCAAACTTCGCCAGTTCTAGGTACTCCGCAGGAGCAATCGCCAATAATGTTCTCAGGGAATCATACCTAACGACGGGAGCAAAAGTGTCGCCGTAATCCAGTCCAGGCCTCTAAGTAAAACCTCTGGCACACAGTCGTGCCTTGTATCTGGTGGACTCTCCTACGGATTGTACTTTAAAAACCCACCAGGAGTCAACCAACTCCCGGTTGTTTTTCTGCACGATAGTCCACGTTTGATTTTCTTCATGAGCCTTGAGTTCCTCCTGAATGGCGTGTTTCCACTTCTTGCGATCACGCCCGTTCACTCCTTCTGCATAGGAGTTTGGTTCGTGACATTCAGTGTAGTTCACGTTGAAGTCCTGATATCTATCTGGCATCCTAAGGAATACTCGATTTCTCAATCCTGATCGAGGTGTTTCAGCTCCTCCTCGAGGTGTCTGTTGCTGAATATCTCCATCTAGTCGAGTTTCTTTGGGGCGGACATCTTCTTCGGGTTCTTCGTCAACGTTTTCTTCTTCATCTGGTATGATCATTTCCTCGGCCTCTCTGATGAAGTTGAAAGGGTCAATTCCTTGACTTTGACCTGGGTAGGTTGCCCCACTACCCTCTTCATTGAAAGTGACGTTCTTTGATTCTACCACTTTCCTCTTTTCTGGATCATAGAGCCGGTAATTGCATGATTGGTCATGATAGCCAATAATTACCATTTTCTTTGCTTTACCATCTTACTTCTTTCTGAATTGGTCAGGGATGTGAAGGTAGGCATCAGCCCCAAAAATTCTCAAGTAAGACAGTTGACTCTGCTTCCCTGTCCAATCTTCAAATGGCGTTTTCTTGCTTTTGTTCAGGGTCGCACGATTATTGAAGTACACAGCTGTATTGACAGCTTCGGCATATAGAGCCAATGGCAAATTAACATTTGCCAACATCGACCTGGCATTTTCCATAATGGTCCTATTATCACGTTCTATCCTCCCGTTCTGTTGCGGCGTATAGGGTGCTGAGCTCTCCAGAGCTATGCCCCTCTGCATCAGGAAGCTTTCATGTTTACGTTTTGGAATTCTATACCACGGTCAGCTAGCAGTACTTTTATGGGTCGTCCCAGTTGATTCTTTACAAGGGTATCGCATTTCTTAAAACGTTCAAAAACATGAGACTTATTTTTCAGAAAGAAGACATACCTGAACTCTGTAGCTTCGTCCTTCAACAGCAAGAAATAACTTGCTCCGCCAAGTGAGTCAACATGCATCAGTCAGCACACGTCTGCATAAAAATGTCACCAGATTTAAGTGAACTTCTTTTTATTTCGACAGTTTTTAGCGAGATGACTCGGTTTTCCGCACACGAAACAACTGAATTTATTACCAGGTGATTTGTTTCCGTACTGCCTATGGGTGACTCTCTTCTGTGAGTCGCCATTCAACATCGCCGCCAACGCACTTGTTGCCTCATCCATCTCGGTGAGTCTCCTCTCTTCAGCGATGAATCTTTCCTCGAGTCGAACGATTGTCTGGTCCTCTGGTGCACCATTATCCCACGCTGTGACCAATGAGTGGTACTTGACAGGAAGGCTTGCCAATATTTTAGCCATTACAGCCAGTTCAGAAACCACTTCGCCAATGTCCTTGAGCTGCGTGACAATATTTTGAATCTTAGCAATGTGCTTCACTACGGAATCGTTTTGCAACATCCGGTAGTCATGGAAACGCTTCATGAGAAGAAGCTTATTCGCCTCAGACTTCTGCTCGTGAATAAGACTGAGTTTCTTCCACATTTCGTGCGCCGTCTCGCAAGTAACTAAGTATTCGAGTTGCGAATACTCCACGGCGGACGAAATAATGCACATTGCTTTTGCATTGTCCTTAATCCAGGCCTGTCCGGTTACTCCAGCTGGATCTCCATGCACCTGCCTCGCTCAGGTCAAGACATCGAAAATGCCACATGCTTTAAACAGAGGTCCAATTTGGAATTTCCATAATTGAAAGTTGTCTCCAGCAAACTTTATTATATTCTTCGCTAGACTCTCTTCGGCCATAGCGGAATGTACTCGCGCTCCGTTTTTCGATCACGTGGAAAAGTTCACTCTTTTCACTGTCCCGTGAGTAATTTAGCACAAAATAACTGGGCCCATAACCGTTTGAATGTTTTGGAAGGTTCAATAAAACTCGGAAGAACAGAGTTAAGAAAAGGATGGCTTTTATTAACCAAGATCACGCGTGTACCACTTTTAAGGTTAGGTACTTTCCGGAGTACAAATATAATGTTAGACCGACAGCCACGAGTGTCTTTTACGAACTGAACTTCGCGATACATCAACTCACTCTGTTCACTATCAGTGACTACGTTCAGTCTAGTCGACTTGAGAAAGTGCGCTAAAATACAAAATATATAAATCATATTCTTACGTATTCGTCTATTTATTCAACAACCTCTTTCATCAAAAATCAGAAAGAAAAAACCAAAACAGAAAACATTATGCCGTTTACAAAATAAATTGTAAAGATTGTAACTCATGTTATATAGGTCAGACTAAAAGAAGAATTCAAACTCGTATGAATGAACATGAAAATAACATCAGAAAACATCCTTCTAATCACTCAGTTGTCTCTTTACATCGTCTTGATAATTCACATGACTTTGATTGGGATAACATTGAAGTGCTTGATAGAGAAAACAACTTATATAAAAGATTAATTTCTGAAACTATACAAATCAAACATCAAATCATTCCTATCAACTCTATAATGGAACTCTATTATTTAGTTTCAATTATGTACATCTTTCCCAAAATAGGATTGATTATTTAATCTTATATATAATAGATTCATATCACTACAGCTTTTTTATTATGCCTCTTTATTATATATGTATGAATTGGGTTCCGAACTAGGGACCGAAACGTCACTTTTTATAATTATTTATGTATTTTACATTACTTTGTTATTAATGTTTTTAATGTACTATCTCTACTTTATACTTAAATTTGTTGAATATTGTAACTTTATGTAGAATAGTATATTATTATTATTTTGCCTATATTGACCGAATATATACTTTTTGAAATTATATTCTAATGAATTCATTCATTAAGTCTATATTTTATTCCTGCTACGTACGGGGTCTGGTTGTATCTTGTCTAAAAACGTAGCAAACTCTTTTACCCCAAAATATCTGCATTTTGATAACTTTCCAAAAAATACTTGGCGGTTCGTTTTTTACAGATATTCGACGAAATAATGAACTCTTTTAAGACAATTCTATGTTTCTAAATTGTATTTTTCAGTATATTCGAATAATTGTTCTGTGCGAAAAATGAATTGTGATAACTACTTTTGCATCCCTTAAAAGAAGAAATGCGTACATCTTAACAGAACACTAACCTAAACCCGGACATTCATACGTATTACTAACGTATATTATACGTTAAAGACATTTTTACGTATCATGTACATATATAATACGTATGGTCGTCCGCTTCTACGTTAATGTTCTGTTAATTTCGACACAGATGATATGGTGGTTTGTAGTATAAACTAACAAGAATACAGCAACAGTGAGAGCATCTCGAATACCGTTATGAATAAAAAAACAATAAATGTGAAGAGAAAAATAATAATCAATCAACTTAAATACATTATCCAATCATGTATTTAATTTGTCGATTTAAATTCTTACAGCAGATCATCGAATATCTCTAAAAAAACGAACCGCCAAGTATTTTTTGGTGCAAGTTATCAAAATGCAGATATTGTGGGATAAAAGATTTAGACAAGTTACAACCAGACCCCGTACGTAGCAGGAATAAAATGTAGACTTAATGTAATGGCTCAGGAAAAAAACTATTTTCTTGTCATTATTGTACTTGTTTGATTGTATTTCACACATTTTGTAGGCAAAAAATAATTTCAGGACAAATACAAACACACTTTTTGCTGAATTAAAGGGTTGAAGGGAAATAATTATTTTCTTGGCATTTTTGATTTCCCACATTTTTAAGGCGAAATAATTTCAAAATGAATGTTCCTTTCTTGAAAAGTAACAAACTTTTAGAGTAATATATCGTGTACGCATAATTTCATCCGGTTATATGATTTCTCACTGTTTTGACATTTTCAGGTGTGCGACGAGATATTTCGCTTCGTTTCGCATTCCTTTGAACCTTTGACTTTTTTATGCATTCGTGCATTCTACAGTTTGTGAACTCGGCACTATAGCAGTGCATCGGGCGTTGTTGGCATATTGTGTTTCTCGTGCTTCTTGGTAGTCGACTGCACGTGCGTCGACATTCGACATTCGGTTGTGATTCATTCTACCTCACATTTCTCGCGTTAGGCGCTTACTGAGGTCTCTCTGGTCTCGACCATTGCCTAGCGACGTCGGCTACTGCGTCAATGAGTCTTGACGATTCGAACCAGCTACAGCTAGATGACTTCTGTACACGGCAGTCCGGTGTTTCGTAGCGTCGACATCGACAAACCATTGGTCGAACAAAGACGCAACTTCAAATCATTGCGCCACCAATCAGATGCTATGGTGTATATCTTTGACTCGATCAAGAAACGGCGACGATTCCGATCATTCAAAAACGCTTGGAATTATTGCAATCAGTATGGGCGAACTGTAATGACGCTCATCTGGTCATCGAAACCAGTGCTGTGAATGTGGGCCATGAGAGAGAATACTTTGCCGAGGATCAGCTAGCCCAGCACAAGGACGATTTCTTAGCGGCCGCTGATCGCCTCAGTACTCTAATGGCAAGCCTGTCAGTTAGTCCGGCATCGGCCCGGCCTGCAACTGCGATGCCGTCTCCAGGTGTCATAACCGCGTGGGGACGCCGTTTGGTTCAGCTGCCGCGCATTCAATGGCCTACTTTCACGGGAAAGTATAACGACTAGGACACCTTTAGGGACATCTTCGAGTCACTGATCGACCACGACGCTAGCCTAGACGACGTTCAGCGTTTGCAATACCTGAAGTCGTACCTTGAGGGCGAGCAGCGAACTCTGTTAAAAAACGTGATCATTACGTCTCGAAACTACAGAGCCGCATGGGATCTGCTGCGATCGCGTTACAAGAACAAACGGTCTACCATTAACGCTCATTTGCATTACTTGTTCTCGCTACCAAGTGTGAAGTCGGAGTCGGCTTCGGCTTTGCGGAAATTGCGAGCTCGGGTTAGCGAGTCGATTACTGCCCTACAGAATCTGTCTAGATTACGCCTCGCAACAAGGTAGCTGTCGAGGCTCGGTTGAATTCGTCGGCGACGGCACCGGCGGTGTGGCGAGTGATATGCTCGTTTATTTGCTCGCACAGAAACTTAGCCAAGCTTCTCGGCGGGCTTGGGCATTGCAGCTTGGCGACTCCGTGGACTTTAAGGGTAAGCCTGTTGCTCAACGGCTAAGTGTCACC
>JABFOW010000870.1:0-10233 GCA_022817725.1 Archaeoteleia sp. ZL-2020
ATTATACAACTAAGGATCATTTTTGAGGTGCAAATACACAGTATAGCGAAAAACATTTTAAGAATTTCAAATTTTATCGGGACGAAAATATTAGGACGGAAAGAATTTTAAGTTATTGAATAAATGAAACAAGTTTTGAAACGAAATTGACGCGAGAATAATGAATATGCTTGTAAATGGTATGATACAAAAATGTTATCGATAACAAAAATCAATGCAAATACTTACAATATATAGATGAAAAAAATTTTTATATTGAGAGTAAAAACACACTGTCTTAAATTATAGCAATAAAAGAATTACATGTACAAGATATAATACTAATTTCAAAATTCTCAAATATTAAATAAACAATGGTTTAAGAATTTAAGCAACATAGTAAGGCAAATACATCACTTAAAGATAACACAAAAATGTATTTTCGACCAAAACAGACAAAGGAAGTCTCATTATTGCAATAAATAAAGATTTTTACATTGAAAAATATGAAACATTATTAAAAACAATAACACTACAAATATAGTGTCCAAGACGAGGTTATTCACTAAACAAAATTCTGCCAACTTTGGTACCACAAGAATAATTTTATGAATAACAAATATTACTATTAGGTACCTTTATAAAACTTATTGTAATTTGTCTACATTAAATGCATTGTTCAAAATTTACAAAAGGGGATTCCCATTTAGACCTATAATATCCAGCATAGAAAAAAACTGCCCGATCTAGTTCATATTAAGTTATAAAAATCATATAAATACAATTTGTATATTACCAGCATCGAAATTAATATTTTACTTAATTCTTAAATGGCTGAAGTTAAATTCTGCAAGACATGAGCAGCATACTTTCACTATCGTAATTAAAGTGTATATCAAAATGCACGACGGTTATTATTTTAAAAAAAAGTAAAAACAAAATTTGCATCGCGGAAGTACATCTAATACCTCGAAGCTCATATTTTTGTAACAATGTAAATAACGAAGGATGCTGGTGGATAATGAGTTAAGTAGACTTATTCTATACAATTCCTACAACGGTTCACATAGTTTTCCACGCGCCTCGGGCATTTTCCGTTTCTGCTCGAAACAAACTGTCGGAGCTGAAAACGAGGTAAAGAGCAGAAAATACCGAGAAAAAAAACTTTGGCATAACCTTGTTGCCTGCACAATGCTCGCGCGTATATAAATATTTACTCATATATGTATTTTATGCAAGACTGAGAAAGACTAGATTGCACAATACACTCTTGTTTGACCATATTTCATACGCAATGTTGCACGCTGTATGCGTGCTTCTTCCACAAACAATTTCTCCAAATCCTAATCCATTATTACTCAAGTTCAATATGTGACCAAACATTCGTACTTATGTTTCGATTATCAATATTAGTATTATAATTTTCGTGTTTCAATACATTATGGTAATTACGTAAATTAATACGTCTCGATAATATTCGGTATTGCTTTCAATTAGGTCGTATTAGTATTGTAATTATTATAAATATTACTTAATTGTAATTATAAACGTAATATGTCCCTTTGACTGTTGCTCTATGATTAATACTCTTCAAACATGTTGGCCCACATAGAAAGGAAAAGTATGGTCAAGAAACCGGTGGGGGAAGATGTATGAGAAACTACCTGGGAAAGAATTTGGAAAGAGTCCAGAATTTAAACTAACATTTTTATTAAGAAAGAAAATAATGTCTCTCATTAGTCTTAAAGCGGGATATGACTAGTCTGAGATATAACTACTGCCTCACGCTTTTGTTGTTGCAGTCTAAAAATGGTAATTTAAAAGCACGCGAAGTAGGTGATAAATACGATTAATATATTGTTTAAAAGAAGATTAATAAGATGAATGCATACAAAAATATGATTTTTGGTGTTTATGAAGGAACAGAATGGAAGAGTAATATTATACATTATATTATTGTATAAATATTTTTACTTTTCCACGCTTCATTTTTCTACTCTATTTAAAATGGTAAAATGGTGAATAGTAAAAATATGAGCTTTAAAAGCATAGGAATCGTATGACTTTTTGTCTGGGGCGTTTATATACCCAACTTATTCGTGCTCCTCATGAACATATTTGACAAAAAGGTTTGGATTCCCGTAAGCTCTTGGAAAAAGCCCTCCCTCGAACGAGGCCGTACTGACGTCGTTGCTAAATAAGATAGATGAAATGTGTGCGAATATACGATAGAAGCATCAAAACCCTCGTGCTCGATGGATGACGAGCTGCGTTAGCGGAGGGTTGCACTCCAACTCTTTTCCATTAAAACTGGCGAGGTTAACAAGAGTGCAAGTCGAGTGAGTGTGAAAACGCAAGTCTCGCTTGAGTCTAGAATAAGAGCGAGGGCTCGCGAAAAAAAGGAAAGAAGGAAGGGAAATAACGACGAAAAAACGAGTCGCGATCAGGGACAGTTAGGACGGGAAGACGAGTCGAGTACAGAATGATTTGTGAATTTCATCAACCCTCGTTACATTAGCCGCTATATTCACGGATATAAAAGTCCCGAGGAGGATGAAAGGTGTTGGAAGGATATACCTGTAATAAAACGCAATGTACGTTTAATATACACGCTGTGAGGCACAAGAAACAGGGTCGGAGTTAAATGGAACCCGGAGTATACGTGACAAAATGCGAAGAATTTGCATCTTTCATCAGCTACTGAAGAAAATATCACAGAGGAAACCGGGTATTTTTAATTCGTAAAAATTGTGCGACATAATGAAAATTTCAGTTTGACGCGGTGACCTAGATATAGTGTTTTGTTGAATCACTAATGCGCTGCGAGTAAGCTCGAATGTAGCAAAACACTTTTAAAGATACACACGGCAAAGTGTCAGATAAAGATAAAAAAATAATAGATAAAGATTAATAAATATATTACAGCACAATATTTTTGGCTGTGTATCGCATTTTGGAGGTAGGGGAGTTGAGATGGATTCTTTAATCACTGTCAGAAATTTCTAAATTTAAGCTTTCATTCCTAATGACCTAAATCAACTGAATCCTAACCTTACACATGTCTGGTTCCTATAGAAGATCAATACAATGTATCTGACACGCTTGTTATCATCGAATTAATTAACTTTTATTCTACCAACTTAACAAAAATTCTATACGATTAGGTTTATAAACTTCTGAATTTGAGTTAATAGAACAAGGTAGGCAGGTAGGCGCATTATAGTAGATGTTTAGATCTCTACATCATTTATATCTACCTCATACTACACATAGTATGATTTTTATAACGTAATTTAATTTTAACTGATATCGAAATTTAATAGTATGTTTCCATAATATTAAATTAATAATACATATTACACTGAGAGAAAAAGTGTGTTTAAATTTAAGGAATGTCGAAGCTCATATTACTACGTTTAATCGTAGACTGAGGATATTTGCAATAAAAAGACAAAAATAGTATTATTATATAGATAAAAACTGTGTACAAACTTCCTCATTCTTGTTGGAGAACATAATTAAAAATTATATATGCGATTTTAAAGAAAAAATTGGTTATAAGTATTTAAGAAACGTAGTGAAAGCTTGCTAGTGAAGGAATCTAATTTGTCGTCTGTTTTTAATTTTATTAATTGGAGAATATGAATGTCGTCATATTACAATGGCGCACAAGAATCGATGGCGCACAGTCCTTGCGCAGTAGTTTTATTTGAAAACATGTGTGAATCATAACACATTTCTTTTTAACATGTTTCAAACTCGGCATTATTTAGGCGTTTCAACAGATTTCTATGTTAATTCAAGACTTGTGTTATCCCACCTCCTGATTACATGACGCACAACCAGTAAGAGATTTTCTGCCAACTGGAGATTGGTGTCCATATACGATGAAAGTGTTACAAAGTTGCAGGAACATTGCTGGAACATAGTTGGAACATAACAAAAGCGAAACTTCGCAGATTGAAGTAACATCTCGGTTTTGTCGGCGTAACGTGACCCAACTGAAGCACACATTTATTTATCTCCTCTAGGAGATAAATAAAATCAATGCAGACGACCGCCTAAGATTAGAAGGGACCAAATAATTCAGTTGACTCATAACATTTTATGACATATAATGCGGCCTCGTAAAAACGTGTAAGTAAAATCCAGAGTTTCTCAAAGGCAGTTGCGAGTTATCAATAGGGGTAAATTGCCGGTCCAAATTTCGCATTGATTCAGCGATACGAAGAGGGTGATTGTCGATGAGAAAAAGACGGTTAACGGTTCTTCTCTTATCCCATTCAGAAGCTCAAGACGAGAACTTTACGAGTCCTCCTCGAACCGATAAGCCTTTTCCGATGCCAGTTGCATACCAAAGATAAGGTCAGGGCATTAATATTCTAGAACGGCGCGTCTACCGTCCGATAACGAACCCAACCGTTTGTATTCTCGAATTGTCAGTTGGGTTAGCCTCAACGTCAGCTCTAGTAACTGCAGTCGAATTGGCAAGAAGTACGTGACTATTAATCCTTTTAGCCAAAGGTGAGACACGACACGAGACCTCCGAATGCATAAATGCACGAGGGAGAGACCTCACAAATTTTACATGAATTCGGCTAATTTTATGAGACTGCATTATTCATCACGTTAATGTCTCATTTTCTTCCAATCTGCAATTTCGTAGCATTTTCGTAGCATTTGTGATTGTCAAACGTTTTACAGTATTTCTTAATTATTTCATGAGCTTGTTCGTATCCAAGTATTCTCCTAGTATTCAGTCTCCTAGTATTCAGTTCTCGAAGAAAAAAACTTGTGCCCCGACAGTAATTCAACTCAGAAAATATCTCGTTCGCCTGACAGTCAAAATTCCACGACGCGTCGTGGGATGAAAAAGGAGAGAGATAGTTCCAATGGAGGGTTATAACTTCGTTGTCCACGAGTGATTTCACGGGTTCAGGACCATCGTCTTGTCATATCCCTCCTTGGCGGAGGCGCGCCAAGTATCCGCTGAAAATCGCTTGGCGAAGGCAATGGCGCGCGACGCCCGTAGTTCGAGCGTGGCTGAAAATTGTGTCGCGCGACGCGGAAAAGGAGATTCGTCGGGAGAATAAGAAGAAGGCAAGCAGAAAGAAGGAGCAGAAGCACAGGAGTGGCACAAGAGAGAAAACTCCAGGCTGACTGCGCCACAAGTACTTTTGCGAGGAAGGAAGAGGAAAAAAAGGTGCTCTGCACTAAACGGTACGCTGGGTCGAGCTCTTTCTCGATTACGTTGCACTGAAGTTTGCCGCGCCGCGTTGCACGTCGAGAGTCAAACGAAGGGGAAGCCGAAGTACGCAACGTACTACTACAACTACCCGCTCGGTGCACCCTGACGAAACTCCTTCTTAGTCAAGCATGCCTCTTACGCTCATTGCGCTTTTCTTATTTCCTTCTGTTTCCTCGATATGGGTCAAAGTTCAGCTGCCCATACGTCGAGTCTACTACTTCGCCTTTTGATGTTACAAGATGTCGTGCCGTAGGAAACGACAGAGTTGCAAGAAAACCTTTAATCTTACTTAAGATTTTCATTTCGAGTTTCGTGCTTCGCTCACTTTCGCATTCGACGCACGTGAATGTGGGTCGAATCTCGAAGAAATCCGATGCTTTAAGCCGTAATGTCGAACCATGCCCATCGTGTTATTTAAATGACAATATGTCGGTTTAGGTTCCAATAAAAGATCTTGTTCTGTCACGATTGGAGCAGGAGAGGATCGATCAGTCTAAAAATCGATTAAAATTGCCAAGATTAGGTTTACCAACTAAAAAATGCACTATGAAATATCTGTTTAGACATATTTTAATACACGCATTATCGATGTTAATATATTTTTTTGCACAGTTTAATATTGGCGATTTCGCACGAATTTAATCATTCGAATGAGAAAATTGTAATGTCCGTCTGCAACGATGCGATAATCACTCGATTCTCATTTCTGGGGCTACGTATAGTGGACGCAGGAATGTACCTTTGGTATCTGGCACATGTCCGGCGCTGGTATTACGAGCGATGAATGCACCTAAAGCGCTTTTCTGATCGTCGCGGAGTGAACGTAAGTCCCAATATCACATTATATTTCACGAAGTAAGTCGCGGAGAAAAAGCGGAGCTTAATGTCGAAATTACTGGAATTGAATTCAATTGCAGTCGTTTACGTCGAGCGCGCGCTGAAGCATGGCTCGCGGTGAATGAACGTTAATCTTTTGTAATTGGTTCCCCGGGTCACGTTGATTCGTTAAAAAGTAACAGTGTATCAGAATAAATCGAGAATCGATTCTCTCAGCTCGGCACTGACGCTTCGATGCTTCAATATTAGCTTCGAACACATATTTTTCCTTCCTACTTTTTTTTATTACTAACGCAAAATATCGAGGATTTAGTTTATACTTCGTGCGTAAATTATTTGAAATCGCTGCCACATCTAAAACGAATAACTATTGTTTACTTTTATACAAGGACCAATGAATTTTAGTAATTCCTAAAATAACTTTGGACTCGTGCAATGTACTCGAAATGTGACTTTCCGTACTTCAAACAATGTTTCGGGCGTGTTTGCTCGCGTCTAACATCTAATATGTTAGAGGGACATACCAAAACGGTTGAATCAATTTCGACAAGTAACGAAAGATGTTACGCAGGAGGACCCTGCATACATATTAATCACGACTACGCAGCGATGTGTGAAATTTGTCGTTAACCTAGGACATGTTGGTGCTTTTCGCAGAAATACATTGCTCAATCTAATTCAATCAACAGCGAGACATCTGCCAGCAGAATTGCCATTTTAGTTGACAACTGAGGAAGTCTAAAATAGTTTTGATCTCTCTCTGAATTATCATGAATGATTTAATTAGGTTGAAGAGGCTACTCGGAGAAAAACATTTCTCGCGACAATAAAAGCCATGTTTTTCATATATATTTAACACTATTTTTGTTTAATTCTATCTAATGAAAGTAAATTTAATAACACGATTGTTATTTAACAATTTTATTATCCTAAAGTTACTTTTTTATGTCGTTGTTACCATCAGTCCGTTGATTCATTTTAGAATTGCATCAATTTTATAATTTTAATTATAAATTCACAAATATATAATTAAAATTGTTGTATTAATCTCTCAGATTAAATCGTGTCATGGTTCGACAAATTGAAGTTATTCTGAACTAAATTAATTTAATAATTTTATGAATATTACGAAAATCTTGTTGAAAATGTAAAAATGCATCTAATAATAAATTGTTTTATAATAAATTGTTTTATAATAAATATATGGTATAATTTTTAATATATCTTTTTCCAACGTCATTTCATTTGAAATTGACATTGTATTGATCGAAGGTTAGATTTTCAATATTCCATCAACGTGATCTGTATATGAAAATTTACATATTAGTAATTGTAATTAACTCCGTTCGAACAGAGACTGATATTAATTTCAATTTGCGTTCCTTTCATTAAAGAATATTGAACAGTTTTAATCTTAAATTCCAACTAATGGCCAATTAATAGAATCATTTAGACGAATCGATAACAGTGCTGTTAACACATCATTTAATTTAGTTTACCATAATACTGCACAGAATACAAAATCCTTCTGTACGATAAAAATAGATGCACGAAGGAAGAGACAAAGCTCAAAAACTGTTCTGAACGCTAATTTCACCGACGACCAATTTTGACCACATTGAGAGAAATGTGCTGTTGCCTGTACTACAAAGTCATGGTAGAACACTATAATTAGGCCTATAATTTAGTCTATAATTAAGTCTAAGTTATCACAATTTCATTTCACTTAATCAAACAAATTCTTGTTATCTTAACTATATTTACCAACATCGTCATGGTAACCAGACTTTTTTAGTTAAGTTGACTAAATTACGTAACTTTGACATTATAACGTTTTATTATGTTTTTGTAGTATAGATAGCATAATACATTTCTCTCGGAGCAATTGTTTGTATTCTTCATTCAAAGTTATACACTGTAAAAAGACCGGAGTTAAAACGGTATTGCAGGAATGAATTTTTAACTCAGAATGGTGTTCACACAGATCCACACTGAATGACATGTAAGTTGACGGAGTGGAATTTCTAGGTTAAAAAAGACGCTTTTAATTTTAAAACGAGGTTGCAATTTTAACTCAGGCAAATAGAATTGTAACCAAAATCGCAATTTTGGTTCATAAACATATACTTCGATGTGTATTTAACCTATAAAACACTTTTATAGTTGCGTATAATTTTCATTTTTGTACACTCCATGCCAGGTGTTCGTTTTATTCTGAAATTGAGTTGAATTTCACTCCAAAATCTTCGACGACTCACACCTCAACGATACACTCCGTGGATTTTTTTACTGATTTTTTTACACTGAGAAAAATTTAATTGGAAAAAGTCTCATTTCTTATCGTAAGTCGGATGACCCTATTTTAAAACATTGTTTAAACATTTAGCTATTTTTCGTTGATTATTGTACTTTTTAGTCATTTGCGTATTTATTTATTGTACTTTAACGATTATTGTACTTTAGGGATTTGCGTAATAGGTAAAACAGACCTAAAGTTTTATGAGTCTATGACTCAATAGATGACACAAACGAAACAATTTTGAATTACGGAAAACGTCTCCCGAAAGAACTGCCGAATTATTAGAATAGACATCGAATTATTTCAAATTTTACATCAATAGCTGTTTTTTTGTAAAGGTATGGATTTTTATTTACAAGCGCAATGGGTAATCTGTCATCTGCCGCATGATAGATGAACCAAGCTTTACCTCTATATTACCCATTACACGCGTCTTAATGTTGACGATGCACAATAAGTCACGACAAATCGTTGAAAGTTGAATAAAGCTAATGTTTAAATTCAGGTTCGGTCCAAATTAATTTAAAATTGCTGTAATACTTGTATGATGGAAGCAAATCCTACATTTATGTATGTACAATATGCGCAACATATTAAACTTGTCAAAATTGGTCATTAGAAAAATCAGTTTTGTAATATTTTTCCGGTTTAAGAACAGTCTTTTTAAGCTTCGCCTTTTCTTTGGTAGTTCTACATTCTAGTGTCATCATGGACAAGGGTTTGTGCTTCTGTGAAGTCTTAAAGACATACTAAAGTTTGCAGTGAATCGCTAATTCTGTTGATAAAACGGGGGGGTTCCGAAACCTTAGGAAGCAAAAAAAACACTTTACAAATGTTTTGTTGAAAACTTTTTGTTAATAACGTTTTGTATCACTAATGGATGAGATAATATCTATTTATGTCGCACTTTTAGATTGAAAAATATATGAGTGGAAATGGTGTCAACTTTACTCTGTGATATGTAAATGTCATCAGTATAGACATTAATTACATTTATGGACGTGAATTAACTGTCGAAACTTTGCAATTAATAGCTTTTATTGAAAAACGTAATTATTTTAATATCTCTTCCCATAATGGACAGGATATCAAAACGAACATGAATGTTATTTGACGAGAAATGATAACGAGAAATTCTACTATGTATAAACACCAAATTGCTTCTCATTTGCCAATCAATTAATTATTTCCCTTTTAACTGTATAGAGTGTAGTGCTTTATTTATTAAAAAATATATAGGGGAGAGTAAGGACGTTTCGACAGTTTTACACTTTTCATTTTTTATTTTGACAAATTATTATAAAATTAAAAAGTTTGTTATGTCGGCGTATACTTTCATATGTAAGACAATTGTAAGATTTTTTATAATTCTTAAATCTCAATTGTTGATATAAAAATATTTCATTAAATAAAAACCTGCACATTCTGTCGAAACGTCCTTCCTTATAGGACGTTTCGACACTCTAAAAGGACGTTCCGACAAAAATATTTTCCAGAAGTAAGAAAAAAGAAATCTATAAATTTTATATTTATAATTTTATATGTCTTCAATTGTATGCTTTTATAGAAGTATAAACAAGTACATAGAAATAATCAAGTACTTTTTCATAAGATATTATAGATTTTATGGGTATACATTTTTCATATAATTTTACTTAAGATTTTTAAGATATTTTAACATTGTTTAGATAGATATTTTAGATATATTTTTCTACAAAAATTAGTTAATACTTTGGTTATATACTATCTAATCTTTTTTGTGAAAATATAATTTATATTTTATAAAACTTATTTTTAAAAAGTATATATTCGGTCCCATTTAAAAGTATTTATATTTTAAAATTAATTTTAAGTATTTTTACGCTCAACT
>JABFOW010000871.1:0-10232 GCA_022817725.1 Archaeoteleia sp. ZL-2020
CATATTATCGTTACACATTGATAGGGATAATTACAAGAAGCGTTAATGCGTTACAATATGTGTTTTGGAAAGTGTTAAGATTTCCAAAGAACGTTGTAATTATTAGGACGTTGCTGAAAAGAAAACACTGAATTTCACTTCTTCTGAACAGGATAATAATAGTTTTTCCAGAAATTGGTCGATCGATTATCATATTCATGTATTGCATTTCGTATCCCAACAAAAAAAAATCCATTAAAATCCATTCAAAAAAATTTAATGGATTTTAATTGTCTTTTCGTCTGCAGTGAAATGTTATTTTGCCACTCAATCCCATTCACATAAATGAAACTGAATTGGAATGAATGGGAAATACGCCATTCAGTATAACCCACAAATGTAAAATTTTGCGAATAGACTTCTACGGTATCCTAAATATTCTAAAAGATCGTTACAATTAAAAAGCAGTATTTTATGTAATGCAGTTGAATGTAATTATTTAAAGAATATTAATGCTACACATCTTTTTAGCATAAGGTAAACCATAAGTAGCTACACATTATTTATTTTGCACGTGATGCGTACAAATGTTTATAAGGCGAAAATATTATTTAGAAATATATATATGAATCGGAAATGGAATAAATATTATATTTGTACTTTCATAAAAATTTAATACACATGTTACATATATACATAATGTTTATAATATTATCACATTCAATATAATGTTATCAGAAGAACCATTTTACATAAACACAATATTTAACATTATTCAAATATAACAGACATCTTTGCGTGTCTTTTAAAACACTATTAAACATTGAACATTATTAAAATATAACAGACATCTTTGCACGCCTTTTAAAATTCCCTCCAAATGTGTGTTCGTGTGCCAGGAAATTCTTCCTCACTTTGATCCACGTCGTCTGTCTTTGTTATATTGACATCTTCAGTATGCACAGTGATATGTCCGATTTCATTTACGTCAGCCACCATTAATACGGGGATACTTGTTTCATTTCCATTATCAGTATTTTCCTGCGTATCACTTATTTTTTTGTTCTTTTGCAAACTATTTTTAGTTAGTATCTTCTTGAAAAATAGAAAAGAATTTAAATCTGTTACAAATTGATCATTCTATACATTTACATATATTTTAATGGTTACTCGATCCATGAAAAAGGGTTTTTTTTTATATAATATTGTAGCAAAGTTGCTCAAATAGTTATCAGTGTTATCTGGGAAGTTGATTGTTACAGTGAAATTGATATTTATCTACCTTTTTTAACTTGCGCAATTTTGTCTCTTATATAATTCCTCGCTTTATCCAAATGGAGTTCACGTATTTCGTCATCCACATTCAATGTTTGTAACCAATGTCTAAATATATCTGCAATATTATTGTAATACGTTTACAAAATAAACGTATATATTAATATACAATCCAAAATAATAAGTATTATATTCCACTTTTAGATAATTTATATGTATCAATTTGAGATTGAGTTAAACTACATGAAGTCAATACTGCAAACCTTTGATGGCTAATATAATTTTGCCATCGATTTTATCGACAGATACATCTTTTTTACTTCGGTTACTCTTTCGGCCCGATATAGTGCTACTCAACATGACATCTCGTGGAATTAAGATCGTTACTATATTTTTAACAAAAACTGGGGCTTTATCAATCGAAATAGACGATATTGCCATAGAGTACGTTAATAATGGTATCCATATTCCGCGACCAAGATGAATCTGTAATATTCAGCTTATGTATCACATTTACCTTAATTTACAGGTTTTTAACACTAAACACCCTGATGGAAATATTTCTCTGAAAATGACTCTGACAAACCTTCGGAAATTTCGACTGTCCTTTCAAAGTCGGACATTTCACGCTTTTTCGCATTTTTTTGAATGACTTTCAGACTTTTTCAGAGTCTTTCAGAGTTCTTCAGACTTTTTCTGAGAAACATTCGCTCTATTAACGATAAAATTCTTGTACTGAAAAAACTCTAAAAACTTCAAGGGAGTTTTTAAGAGAAACTCTGAAAAAGTCTTTCAAAGTGTTTCAAAAAAGTGTGAAAAGTCTGACAATCTTAAGAGTTATTCAGACTTTTTCAGTACACGAATTTTGTCATTGATAGAGAGAATGTTTCTCTGAAAAACTCTGAAAAATTCTGAAAAAGTTTGAAAGTCTTTAAAAAAAGTACGAAAAATTCTGAAACGTCCGAATTTATAAAGGAAAGTCAGAGTTTTTCGAAGGTTTGTCAGAGTCATTTTCAGAGAAATATTTCCATCAGGGCAATAATACAATACCATTGATGTTCAAATAAAGTGGAAGATATTTGTAATAATCTGTTAATGAATAATCATTTTGACTTACTTTATCATCTTCTTCGCGAATGAAGCCTATTGGATTCTCCGTCGACAAAGTTGAACATGTAGCCGATCCTTTTTGATCCGTAATATTTCCTACAAAAGAATCTGATTTCAATTTGTTGCATAAGCCATTGTGTCGTAATATAATTTTGGAAACATGTATTTTGTGCGTTGGGTAACGTTTCGTATTACATTAGAATTTGTACAGTCAACAAAAATTTAGTACAGTCAAGTAATTAATTTTTTTTTAACAAAATGATCTGTTGAGTTAATCATTTTTGTTATGTATACAAATTGTTTTCTTGATTGAACGAGTTATTTGCTGTAATAAACAGAAATGTGGTTTATTGAACCAACTCATTTTTTGTGAACTGAATGATTTTTTGAGTTAATCAAATTTGTTTTGTAGACACAATAAAATGTTAAGTTGAATCAACAAAAAAGTGTGTGTGTGTGCGTGCGTGCGTGCGCGCGTGGATAGAACACCATACCTTGTATAACTTTAAAAGTGGTTACAGCATTTTGTTGCAGCTCATTTGTTTAGCTTCTTTACAGTTGACAATTCATCTTTCACTGCAATAAATTCTTGTTTCAACAATTCAATATCCCGTTCTTTTTCTGTTAGCTGATATGTAACATTTTCAATTTCTTGCTTTCATTCATCTGACTCGGTGTTTTGTAAAAATCTTTGTCTTAATGTATCTAATTCATTCTCAGTCATATTTAATTTCTCTTCTAAATAAGTTACTTCTTTTCGATCATTCTCACAATTACTTTTTTATTCTTCAGAATCTTGTTCCATCGATTTCACACTTTCTTTTACAGTATTTAATTCATCCGTTAATTTCATTTTGTCTTCCTTCAGAGCACATATTTCCTTCTCACAAAGTCCCTGCAAATATACGGAATGTTTGTAATGCAACTTTTTAGATATCTATTTATATGTATTATTTGTAATATGCTTGTATTAAGAAAAGTAACATACTTTGAAATAAGCGGGTGTACACATGTAATAGTATGTTTAATGTATTAATAAAACTTTTCTTATACATCAGTAGAGTTAAAAAATTAAATGGCAAACAAATTGTATTGCTGTTTCAATATTACGACGATCATTATCTTGGTGTTAAGAAGACTCTCAATCGAAATTAAAAGTTTTGACCCATAAATTTTGTTTCTAAATTCCCGTTTGCAAGTAATTTTTACAAATACTTTATACATGCGTCATTTTGAGGAAAAAATGAGTATTACAGAAAGCAGGTTTTGTATTAGATTAATTGCTCAATTTGTTTACATATTGTAGAATATCAGAGGAAGAAATATGCTACATGGATGTTAGGAAACAAATTTCAATCTTCAGATCCGATTTTCAACAGCTTTTTTAATCAAGAAGTGATGAAGTTATTTTTAGAATATTCATTTTACTAAGTGCAAAAGAAAGGATTAGGGATACATAATTTGTAATAAAAATAATTGACAGGTTTTTTTATGGATTTGAATCACTCAAGGGTTGAGTCCAACATTTTTAAAAATTAGTACATAAACTTAATAGTTCCAAAATTACTTACATGTACATTCCGTATGTTTTTACTATTCTTCATAACATCAGGATCGGCAACTTTTGTTTGCAGCGCAACATTTTCAGAATTTTCCTGCAACAAGAATGTTTTTAAGAGTTGTGTAACTTTCCATAATAATTAACAGTCTTTTCAGGCAAACGAAAATTCTCAATAAATAATTTTTAAAAACATCAATTAACAAGATTATCAATATGTTACCAAAAATTACATTAAGAGTCATAAAATCTGTAAAAAAATACAACAATCATAAACTCCAATACTAGAATTTTACTTTTCCAGTAAAGGTAAAATTTACTTTAATGTTTTTAAATCAATTAGACTAATATTTACCATGTCATGTTGAACAAATGGAACAATATTCGTTCTCTTTTGTGCATCTGCTGCATTCCAATTTACCAGACAAAGTACCTTTGTCTTGATTTTAAAATTCGAGTTTGCAATGATTGCTTTCGGAAATAAAAAAAACCCATTTGTATTGTAAATGTAGCTAAAGAATTATATCTATATTTATATTAATTGTTGAAGTCTTAATTCTAATATCTTCTGTTGCAGGACAAGCTCATACATTGAAGCTACGTGTATGGTAGTACTTCTCAAAGAGATTTAGTATCTATATACGCAATTCTAAAATAATGACAATTTCAAATAATCCAGCTCAAAGAGTTTATCCTTATAAGTAACGAAAATGATGTGAACATACTAACTTTTATTGTTTTAAGTATACTTTTTTCAGCAACAACATTTTCACATTCGCTGAATTCAGATGCTGATTGCATCAAATCCTTTGGCACTGAAGTCAATCTCTTGTTTTTTATCAA
The DNA here is from genome assembly GCA_022817725.1 of Archaeoteleia sp. ZL-2020. NCBI lineage: Eukaryota > Metazoa > Arthropoda > Insecta > Hymenoptera > Scelionidae > Archaeoteleia > Archaeoteleia sp. ZL-2020. Next base: position 4,766 of record JABFOW010000871.1, read on the forward strand.
TTTATCCAATTCCTTTTCAGATTCTATATTAATAAAAATTACACAAATTACTATCGCGATATTCTTTTATTATTTTATGCAAATAACATTAATATTTATATAATTTTTCAAAATCGTGCAGAAGTTATATTTAAAAATAAGTTAAATTTAAATTTAAATTTGGAACTTGGGTTACCCCAGCAACTACAATTTTTGCATCACGTAAATAGGCAGAACTGAGCTTCTATACATATATAAGTTCTTTGGTTTTATGCTATAGTTTCAAATTTTTGTTAGAAATGGCGGTCTCGATTTCCAAATATTATCTATCAATGCGTGATGTTTTTTTAACTCACCTGCCGTAAAGATGATGCGTCCCTCTTCAAAACAGTTCCCGCGTTTTATGTTATAATACTTATATTTATCGCACTTCGATTTATCATAGTTTTTTATATTTGAAATATCAACCTTTGTTATTTCGCCGGTACGGCGAAATGTAACGTAAGCGGACATTTTGATAAAAGGCAATCACTTCAGTGTAACACGCGTGGAAAAAGTTGACACTGTATTTATTTTTCATACAATATACTTGTCTACAACTGTATCATTTGATATTTTATCAATTTTTTCACATCTTGCTATTAACGACCAATAATCAAGATCCACAAGAAGATGAAATATTGCGTCGACACGAGGAATGCCAATTTTGGGGGTCCGGCTTTCAAACGATTTTAACGCTGATCACTGGAAGATATTCCGCAGTCCAAATATCTGATTAGCTGTACTGCTCATTCATTGGATTTCAATTTTATGTCATATATTCGCGTGACTAACTACGGTAATCATCTTGCATGTGCTATCTCAATTTCTGGCAATACTGATGTGACCAGTGTTGCCAACAGACTTTTAACTCGCTCTTCCAATGGCGGCGATAAGAGCGAGCAAGATATCGCACCGGATCGCACGCGACGCAATGATTGAAACGCAATGATTGAAACATATCAACACGTATGAGGTTATATTTTTAAACGCTTGTTACACAGTGTTACTCAGGTTGTATTCATGTAAGAAGAACAATAAAAGTAAAATGCAAAACAAATAAGATATTTGTTTACTTATAACAATAAAAGGAGCAAATTACATAAATACACCGTAAGTATCGAACAAGATTATTATTCTGTTTTGCGTGGTTTATGATTTGTCAGGTACTGTTGATATTTGTTGTTATTACATTTTCCTTACGTTTTTACATTAATACTTTTACAGTTTTCGTAATTTTTAAAATATGGACGAATCAGAAGAAAGAGAAATTGGAAAGAAAACCGTTGTAAAGAAAAGATTTCTACTAAATGACTTTGCGACAGCAAATGTGCATCCTAAAACCCGGGGACTGTGGCTGAATAGGGGATTGCAAATGAGACATAATCTAAATACACAACGAAAGAAAGGTAAGCAGATGCTTATGCTGACATAGTGAGCATGTATTATCTTGTGCTTCTACTTAGATATATTTGAGTACTGGAATGTTAGTCCAGCCTTGGTTAAAATGTGTGTTTTAAGTTATTAATATTGTTTGCTAAAAATACTCATTTTATTATTCATACAAATTTTCATAAACTGCATAAATTGTTATATCAGGAGTATAGGATTGAATCACATTTTACAAATTTTACACATTTAGTTTTACACATGTTAGTAACATCTTTTCAATCTGTCAATCTTTGAAAAAATATCTACTTTAATATCAGTGTTTTAAATTTTTGCCCTCTATGTCAATATGACAGATGTGATGCTTTTGAATTTTACAGATTTTTACTGTTTGATTATCAAACAAACTGTAATGTTGATAAATTTGCATGATTATATTATTGTTAAATAAAATTATTTATTTATTTCCATTGTAGGTAATACGCAACTTTACAGGATGTCGTCCCATCTCTATACGAGTGATGTAGAATTACAACAAGATGGTCCTTCAATCAAATTTAATGAAAACCATATTCTTCAGAAAACGTCACATACGAATAATGTAACTGTAGAAAGCGATGCAAATTTCACTTCAGACCTGCCAGACTCTACATTCGAGATCTATGCATTAGATGAAGATAGACACAGTAAAGCTGAACCACTAAAAAATGTTCGGGAAGATAATGAAACTGCCATAGAAAATGTTTCTAAGGATGATGGAACTATCATAGAACATGTACGATTTCCAAACGCGCTTGGTGCTGGTTATCCAATCATGTTTTCGCAGTCAGGGGTAACAACAAAGGATGTTACAAATATGGTACAGGCATTCTCGGTGTGTTATAACTGCACAAATCAAGGAAGCGAAAAAATTTTAGAATTAATAAAATTGTGTGCAGGGCCAACTTTTGCAGATCTACGTGTGTCTAATTATATGCTACAGAAAGATAAATTAATTTGTTATGATGATTTCGTTACATACCATATTTATTGCACAAAGTGTTATACAATTTTACACAGTACCAAAAAATCAAAATTAATTAAAGAAAAAAATTTACGCATTACTTGTTGCTCAAAAAAAAATGTAATAAATATCCATGCTCAAAACGTCTTTTTATCAGTTGATATAAAACATGAAATTGATTTATTGCTGAAGAATAACAATTTTAAACAACAGTTAATACAAAATATGCAACACTGTCGTGAGAAACATGATGATGGAGTAATACGTGATATTCAAGATGGTTCATTGTATAACACTTTTTTCGACAATGTGCATACTTCATTATGTATTACAATTAGCACAGATGGTGCTGCACTATTTAATAAGTCAATCAGAAAAATTTGGCCCTTACAATTTATTCTAAATGATTTGCCACGAGAAATTCGTTTCAAACATATACTGCTTGCGGGTATATTAATAGTGACTGCAGAACCTAAACCACAAATGTTAAATGCTTTTATCTCAACACTCTTGTCTCAGCTGAATTCCAAAGATTGTATTATTAATATTACTGATAAGGAGAAAATGTTGCATTTCTCATGTAACATTAGAATTGGGTCTATCGCAGTCGATGCTGTTGCCAAAGCTATTGTGCAGAATCGAATTAAATTCAATGGTTACTTCGGTTGCGGTTACTGCTATCAAAAAGGTGTTCATTCTGGTTCTATGAGATATCCTCTTGAAATGAAGGAGAGCGAATTGCGTGCAAACGAAGAATATTACAAAGATGTTGCATTATGGAATGAATGTCGTTCAACTCTTAGATCACGAGGAGTTAGAGATTGTCCACAATTAGGATTAGAAAGGACGATAGACATGATTTGGAGTTTTCCAATTGATTATATGCATACCGTGTTACTAGGAGTTGTTAAACATATGTGGCAGCTCTGGTGCACTCATGGCATTATAAGTAAACAAAAACGTAGAACAATTGACGAACGCTTAAAATTGATAAAACCTCCACGAGAGATCCATAATTCACCAGCTTTATTTTGCAACGAAGGTAATTTTAAAGCTAAGGACTACAAATCATGGTTATTATATTATAGTATTGTTCTATGTTTTGATTTGATCGAAAATAAATATTTAGAGCATTTTGCGTATCTAGTAAAAAGTATATATGTTCTTTTACAAGATAGCATCACATCGAATCAATTAAATCAATGCGAAGTTAATTTGTTACAGTTTGTAGGAAAAGTTGAAAAGTATTTCACGTCGAATGCAATGAGATACAATATACATTGCCTACTTCACCTTGTGCATTCGGTGAAAACGTCAGGACCTTTGTGGGCAACATCTAATTTCCATTTCGAGGGAAATATTTGTCAATTGAAACGAAATGTTAATGGCTCAAAGTCCGTAGAACAACAAATTATTTTTAAATCATTGCAACGATTGGAGCAAATATCAAAAAATCGAGAATCTTCCTGTGATATGGTAAATAAATATATAGAGAGCTTATATGCAGACAAACAGTGCACATTTAATGCAAAAAAAGTAGGCGAATCGGTTTTATTTCATAAACAACCTACTTCTGATGAAGAAAATGATGATGTAGAAAACGGTGATATTTATACAAAATGTATATACAAAGGTCATATTTTTACTTCAGTTAAATATATGTCATCACAAAAATTTTATGACAGTATTATTATGATCCAAGATGGGTTAATATCCAAAATATTGCAAATAATTAACTTGAATGAAAATTGCTTCTTTAAAGTTATTGTTTTCAAAATTTCGAAAATTGTTGTTGGTGATATTGAGTTGGATCACATGTGGCATATTACGGCTGAGGATTGTATAACGATTATACCTTTGTCAAGTGTGCTCCAAAAAATGATTTATATGGAATGTAATGGGAAACGATTTGTCGCTAGTATGCCAAATACGTTAGAAAGTGATTGAATACAAAATGTAATGTACATACTATGTAATTGTAATAAAAATACTGCAAATTCTATATCTATATTGTATTAAATTGCCTTCATTATGTCACGTTTGTGGAATACGTTTTAATCAAATATAATTTAATAGAATATTTATATTTTCATCGTAACTTGTTTTATGTTTTTAAACATTTTAAATATGTTGATACATTTTAAATATTTAATTCTTTTTAATTGGCATTGTTTTTTTTTAAAGAGAAAATTTTACTTTCTATATTATTTTATATTTATCTTATTGGAAAACTTAATATGGATAAATTGATTGGTATGTGTTTTTATTTTTATTTTTATTTCATTCTCAATCTTTATTTTATTATTCTACATTGCTGATTCTACAAAATATAATATATTATATAGATATAATAATATTGTACATCTAAATATAAGTAAAACTTTATTGAAATTAATACAAAATCAAAAACTTTTTTGAAATTGTACCAATTCTGCTTTTTGTACTACGAAAAATTAATTAAATTAAAAAAAAGATTTCATTTAAATCAATGATTTAAATTAAAAAATCATTCGATTTCAATCGTGATTTAAATCAATGATGTTAATCAAATGATTTAAATCATGCCAACCCTGATATTTACCATTAAAATCAATTCAATAATACACTGCATAAGCTATTGGATTCAATTCAACCATTTGGCAATGAATGGAAAAATCGCCATTAAAATCTTTTGAATGGTGCACTACGAAACCACAATAGAATTCCATTCGATTATTCTTAAGCGAATGGAACATAACCCATTCAAATCAATACAGCTAAACCTTACCAATTAGACCATTAGATTCCATTCAGAATACGATTTCTTTATTGGTCATTTGACATTGAATTCTATTCAAAGTTAGAGCTCAACACTGATCAATTGAACCCTTTAAAATTCCATTCGTCAAATTAAAACTGAATTGTTGTTTGGACGAAAAGATAATTCAATTTGCGTTTAATACATTAATAATTGAAATATTATCTATATTAAACATATACCTACTGAAAAAAAATTCTAAAAATTTACATGACAAAGTGAACTCACAGAAGCTATTAAATACAACGAAACTGATTAAT
>JABFOW010000872.1:0-10224 GCA_022817725.1 Archaeoteleia sp. ZL-2020
AAGCCGGATTCCCTTTCAGGATCGACAAATCGCAAGACTTTGTTTCCCTAATGACAGGAATCAGCTTCATCAAGCTACTCTTGCTCCTTAAATCCCTTGGGAAACCAGCGTCTACGATCTGAACTTTTCAACGTAAGAATTGTGGAACGTCGGGTATTAAATCTAACATGAAATGGCAAATCAAATTTGTAGCAATTTTATCATAAATCTTCTTAGAATTGATAATGCTTTTTAAGCCCCGTAACAAATTACTATAGGTACCTGTGTCAATTTCTTATAGGAATTTATAATAATATTGTTGATTTGGGCTTTTTATTTCGATGTTTGTAGTTCGTTGAAACGAAGTTCTGGTTCTAATGCATAATTATTACATGAAACTGTGATGAACGAGAATAAGTGGGAAACAAACATGTAGAATTAGAGTCAGTTCGGGATTCGTATCGTACAGTTTAATATTGGGGGATCAATGTTGTTTTTTGTAATTGAAAACTAATGTACTAGAAAAAAGTTTGCGGAATACAAAACAGCGACAACTAATGATGAGAGAGAATCGAAAAATGGCAAACTTTTGTTTCGCTTTCTTATCTAACATGTACACCTCGTACTTATTTCCCGACAGTATCGCTGGAGTTTCCGAGGATTGGGCAAAGTTTTATTAGTTTGCTGAAAGATTAAATGGGTTTGCGGGGACTTTCTCGGTACCGCTGCTACTATCTCAAGGAAAAGAGTGATTCTCGGCATGCATATACCCCTGGGAAGGTCTTGTTTACTTTGGGCTATGATAAATAAATCGTAATATTACTATCTTAATTTCTTAAATGCTTATCTAAAAAGTTTTGCTCGACGTTGTTTTCGAAAGAGTTATATATATTTTGTCATGAACTTTTGACTTCTCAAATTGTCTGTTCCAAACATGAGAATAACATATCTATCAATTCTGAAAAAGGAGTTTGACAAGTAAGCAGAAAGCGTTTGAGCGAAAGAATTTTGTTCCTCCCAAAAATGGCCTTGCGATCGATCGAATCTTTGTTGGGGAATTAAAAGTACTAAAGGAAAGTAGTGTTACAGCATTTTCTCTTGCCGGTCATGGGAAAATAATTCGCCAAAGCCTCGGGGCGCTCAGAAATTAATATTGGTTTTGTCTTTCCGGGCCTCTGATCTTACTTTTTCTTTTTATTTGTACCGGCTCGAGTGCCGCGAACTACATTATTTTTCAAGAGAAGACTCCTACAACTTCGCCTTAAGCATCAATAAAAGTGAATTCTCAATGTTACCCAGTTCTTCTTTGCCAATATTTGATCAATCCTCGTTGCATTTGCTTTTAAATCACTTCGCCAACTCTGGATTATTCTCCAGAGACTTTATTTTAAGTGACGTTATGTAAAGAACTGTTGGTAAGGAGCAATAATGTCATTTGCAATAACGATAACGAGGAAGTAGGGTCTTTGATGTTGGAAGTAGGAAATCGATGAAATTAATGTGGAGGTTAACAAGAATTCAATAATTTTAAGTAATTTAAAAGTGAAAAATTGGAAGTAGCAGTTAGTAAATAAGAAGCGGAAAACATAAAAGTGATTAATAATATGTAGAAAAATGAAAATGGGAAGTGGAAAGTGTTAACAAAATTAGAAAATTGAAATGGTAACTTTGATGATAAATGAGTAGTGATTTATTGAAGGAGGATATTGAAAATAGTAAGCTTAAAGAAATGATTTGGAAATGGGATGAAGGCAGTGGTAAATGGAAGTGGTACGTAGGAAGCAGGAAATTGAAAGTGGGAAGTTGTAAATAAGCAGCGGGGAATTGAATTTAGGAAAGGAGAAGTAGTAAACAGAAATAGGAAATTAAAAGGGGTAAGCATAAAGGAATTATTTGTAAATGGGATGAAGAAAGCGGTAAATGGAACTGATACATAGGAGGCAGGAAATTGAAATTGGGAAATGGGATGTTGTAAATAGGCAGTGGGGAATTGAATCTAGGAAAGGAGAAGTAGTAAATAGAAAACAGAAAATTGAAAGTGGGAACATGAGAACTGGAAAATAAGAAACGGAAGTGTGAAATTAAAAATGATAAATAGGAAGTGGTGAAATTTGAGTGCTATTTGGAAGTTGCTTCTATTAAAATCGGCATTCGTATGAGTAATTTAAGAAATGAATAGATGGAATTCTGTTGAAGGAGACAAACACTGCTTGGTATGTAGGCCAAGTATCGTGTGGCTTGGTTGTTAGCACCCACAAGCAAATCATCATTATAAGAAACGAACATACCGCGGTGCTGTATATCCAGACACTGTCAAGGTTCCTGGAGCAATCTTAATGATTACGCTTTCGCCTCAACAACTTTTTTACTATTCACATGTCAGTTCCCTATTATCACGTCGTACATCGTTATGTCAAAGGTTAGATTTCCCCTCGTGGACCCTGTTTATTAAAAACTTTATTCCGTTATTTTTTACCTGGCGACAAAATGACAAGGCATGAAACATATCACGATAGGACAAATAATATATTGCGGTAAATAGAGCTAAAACGACACAGGACTCGCCGCAGAGTGATTGCAGAAGGGAAAAAACGACCGCGGATTTGTTGATAGTGATCAGTAATCACGATGCTTGGGATCAGAGAGCCATGCCAGAAACAATGAAACGAAGGAAAAGCAATCGTCAGTGGATGCTGAAGGGATACTAACCCTCGGGGATTATTAATCAGGCGTGCAATCGAGTTTACGGAAGTTCAAGCCGCACTTCCGCAAAACACGATCCTTCTTACTTCTCAGCGCCCGTTCTTATTCCCACTTGTCTTTCGTTTTGTGACTCTAATTGGAACAATTTACGAACTATTGGGAAATCAATATACGCTATTCTTTTTCAATTTGAACGTCCATTTATACTACCCCGTTTCTTTTATTACTGTCAATAAGAGAAGCGACAAATTTACTTGTTTCGAATTTAAACTAAAAGTTACGTTTCAGAGTCATTTCTACTCTACATTTCTTTTGATCTCACTTTGGGCGCTATTTGGAGAATTCGAAAAAATAATTGTATTCTTTTAGTATTTATTTGTTAAATTTAAATTTGACTTTTTTAGGAACTGGTGAATTAATTTTAAATGAATATAAACAAATAGAGTAACTCAAATTCAACAAATATATATCATAATAACTGGAACGAAATTAGATTCATATATAAATGTATATTATTTTAGATTATGGTTTATAATGCATTATCGAGTCGAAAATCATCCGACAGGACACATTTCCTTTGTATAAATCAATATGAAACATATGCAATTTTAAGATCTCTGGAAGATACCAAAATTGAGGGAAAGTAGAATAAAGGGAGAGTAGTAAAAATACGACGCGGAAATTCCTTGAAAGCATGCGTTGAGAGAGTTTGTCGGATGATCCGATAATTTTCCTAAGTGCTTCATCGCTACAGTGCTTGACTTTCTTATCCACTTCCCCTACAATTTTTTTCTTCAGAACATTTTGCCAAAATCACTTTACATGAGATGAAAAAAACTTGAAATCGTTTAGAATAGATTAGGACGTTTATTAATAACGATTAAGTTCAATAAATTTCTGAAGATATTTGATCCTTAGTATTCTGGCATATCGTCTCGGTTATATAATATATTACGTGATCATTATAGATTATGCCGGATATATATATATTCGTGCATAATAAAAAGCATATCATCATTTCCCACTTTCAGAATGTACGCTCGTTGAAAACTTTTCTAAACCCGTGATGCTCGTACGATATTACGGAAAGTTTTTCAAGCCACCAAGAAATGCCATTGTGCTTTAACTTAAGAGTACGAATAACGCTTTAAAATCGATGTTTACAATGCTTTGAAATAAATCCACCATTTTTATTATGTCGAATAATTATTATTGTCAATATAAACTATATTTATATCTGTTTACCACATAACATAAAAAGATGAAACGTCTTCCTGTAATACCGATCGAGTATTTTACAATATTCTGATTAATATAAGCAAAAAAATTGTGTTTCATAGAATTCTTATGAAAGAATTAATTTTTTTTGTCTCATAATCAGTAGTTTTCATTGTTATTTGTGTTTGCAATCGAGCGTTACCACCTTAAATATTTTGCAAATTGCTCTATCGGTAATGCAGAACTATGTGGAATCTTTAAAATGACATAATCTAATAATATTTAATGATAATGAAGTCAAAATAAGTGAATAAATAATTAGTCAAACAGTGACAATATTGACAAAGGTAACTCTTTGCTCTGTGCAGGTCCAAGGGGTAGACCTCGTTAATTAGATTTAATATGGATGCTCTCTATGTCGAAAATTTGCTGCAGAAACAATATTATTCATTACAATTTCTCTTCCGTTTCATCATTTACTTCGTATAGACACAAGATCATATCGCTGGAGACTCGGTACCGACGTAGCATATTTATATACACCATTTCTCATTTATTTGTTCTTCTCACTATAACAAGAACGTTAATTAAGCGCATTACGAATGGATTTGTATATAAGTATATGTGTATATAGTCTATGTGACTAGGTCATCAATCGCAATAATGATGAGATAACGAGACTGTAGTAATATTTACAAAATATACTTGCAAATATAACATTTCAGTCAGAAAAAACAATTTTGTTTAAATAACAAAATTGAGGTTATGTTACTTTACTTTATAAGTATAATCATCACACATTTTTTAATAGAATGAATATTTATTGTGTTTTTAACTTAATAGTCACTACTTATTTACAAAAAATATGTTTTTAGTTGTATAAATGAAGTTTTGTTGATATAATTAAACTTAAGACAAATTAACAAGTTATTTCGTTAGTTCAACGACATAATCTATTTGTTCCAATTAATATTTGCGTTTAAATTTAATTAAGAGATCAAGCTATTTTAACGTGTCTCCCTTCATAAAAAAAAACGATCTAATTATTGGGATAATAGGTTAAAATAGGACACCCTGTATATAATACATTGTGGATGCATTTTGTAAAACAGACACTGGGGCTTACTGTAATCTCTTTTAACGGAGATTAATTACTGGAGAAAGAATGCGACTGAAAGTTTACAACATTATTTTAACGATATTCTCAACGCAATTTTTTATTATTAGAATAATTAGGAAGAAAATATATAAACATTTTTTGAGAAGTCAGAATGAACATAAATTAATAGTTTTAAACGTTTAAAATACAAAATAACTTAAGAAACTTCTTGACTTTAAATAACATGACAATATAATTATTTTTAGTTATTAATATCTTTATTACTAATCATTATATATATATATACATATATATTTACAAATAAGTTTCTTATAGGTCAAATTTATATTTATTATTTATTTACCAAAAAAATACAAGAAAAATAATGATTTACACAACACAGTTCTAACGTTGTGTAATTTATCTAATTGCCTTTGTCTGCCATTAAAGCGACCAATCGACGTAATACTATTCGCACTAAAATTAATTTCGCCACGATATAAAGCTTTCCCCCCTAAAATTAAATTTTCCGCATTTTTATGTTATCCGTCACGTCGCGTGGTCTGACATCACGAATTTCGGAATGTCGTAAATTAAATAGCGCGCGAAAATATTTCATTCGTAACCGACAAACCGTGTGATTTAATCAATTCGTCCGTACAGAATGAAGCCCGAAAAATGGGCAATTCGCGTGTCCATTTTTAAGATTTACGCAACGCGGATGTTTAACAAAAACGCAATAAAACGTGGTAATAAACAAAGCAATGACGCGGCAAAACTTTCCTTTTTTTCCTCGTTTTTTTCGCATATTCGTCTCGTCCGTTTGTATCCATTGACGACGATAAATAGCCTACGACGGACGATTCAGGTTTATCAGTTCCACTTTTATGGACGATAAATCGGTGATTTTATTTGCAAAGACGACGCATGAGATGGCGGCAATATTAATCTCGGAAAATCGAGATGGACGGATACGTTCCAGCGCACGTCGAAGGATTTGCTCGCGAGTTTTAGCGGTATGCGTTTTCTTACTGCGGCTGAGAAGATGGCGGATAGGGGTCCCGACATTAGCTTCGTCTTGAGATTAGAGTCGTTTCGTCCGACTCTATCTCGAATGCTCCTTTCTACCCTCGACTATTCCCATTGGACAATGGCTCCCGGCAGAAAATAGATATCACGATATCGACTCTAGAATTTTCTGCGAATAACATCCGCAGTCGCTCTCGCGCCAAATGGGTCAGAACGTCCATAATTGACGAGGAAGCGTTTAAGGTTAGGTTCACTTTATTCGCGCAATGCGAAGCAATAAAGAATAATGGATTTAATTCCATTCAATATTACGACCTGGTATTTGATAGGAAGCTTTTTTTTATCTCACTTAAAGGGATCCAATTAAATTGACCACGAAATTCATAACCTATATATGACGAAAATCTATAATTTTTATGAGGACAATTTGTGGTTCAATGAGATTCAATCTTTTTGTAGTACATGTTTTTTTGTGGACCTAATTGATTTTGAGATATTTGAGAAACTAATTTTTTTCACGCATACATGTAAAGAATCATTTCACAATTTTCACAATTAGAAATCCATTAGAAATCCATTAAAATAATTCAACTTTGCATAATTCTATGGTCGATCGAAAGACAATTTAGATTTGTAAGGTTGAATGCTTTTTTTTGCACTTGTAATGAATTTGTAAAATAATGTAAAATTGACATTCAATTTCATAACATCGAATAACATTCGAATGACAATTATGTGGCTTGGATACAAAAAATTGTGTTTTTCTTTCAGCGTTTGGTGTAACTATTGTTTTAGAGACACCTCTGAAATAACAGAATAATACTTTTATAATATTCCTTAAAATTACAGAGGAATAATAATAATTTATTCTGTGCAACATTTGATAATAACATTTGCTAAAATCTACTTTAGTGCGGCTGAAATTGGTACTTAAATTACCGTTAAACGGTGTAACATCTGCATTTGTAAATACTCGCGCTCTTCCAAATGCAGATGTTACGAGCTTCATCAGAGTGGTTTAATGAGAATATACAAATATCTGACAAATTCGCATTTAATACTTTTCGCTAATGAGCATAGTTATTGATACGTTTTTAAAAATATTATCTTCAAATGATTTCATTAATTTCAAGTTATATTTCTTATAAGAATTAAAATAATAAAAGTTGGAACGCTTGTGTTGATTACTAAATTATATCATTACAGATGTATTTTTAAAAATGTTTTTTCAATGGCAATAAATTTTATGTACTTTGAACTATTTTATTTATTTAATATTTATTTTTCTGACCACTATTATTTAAACTTTCTTGACATGCCTTTTTGTTCAAATTTATGCTTGTAATTATAATGACGACAATAAAATGTCTTGTCATCGTGAAAAATATAATTTGAAATTTAATCATAAGAAATTTGTATTTTATTGCAAAATAGTGAAAGCACTGGAGTAGGACGATTCATTAAGCACGTTGCGATTTAAACCATGTCATAAACTGCATCGCTAAAAACAACGTAACATCGCACAGCATCATCAGAATGTCAATTAGAAGTTTAATTGAACAAAGTTTTAATTGATAGAAAAATGAAATGAAAGATAACGTAAAAATAAAACTAAAAACAATAATGACCAACAATGCTGACCGAAAATTATTACAACAGTCTACTAAATGTTAATATTTAATAACTAGGTCAACAAAATTTGATTCGTAAAAATTGTTCCATTGTAAAACTTTAAAGTTAATATTTTTGTAACTATATTTTCACGTACGTCGTACATAAAATGTGAATCATTCAGAGATCTGAAATTTTAACAGACTCTGAACATACTTTTTCCATCTTGTCACAGACCGCTAAAATAATATCTAAAATATACATTGGACTTTACTACCAAACAAAACGACATTTTTCCCAACTAAAAATATTTATTTGTATCATTATTCAAATTGTATGCCTGGTATTTTGATTTGAAATTTGAAACGTTAACCATTATTTTTCTGCATAAGAATTAGAAGTTAAATCTTTGCCATTGTGTCTAAAATAAAAAATTTTAAAAATCCCAACCGATTTATCATTAGGTATATCTGTTGTAATATCATCCACATATGAATAATAAATTTTCATATGATTTTGTTTAATATTCAAAAAGATTATAATGCAAAGTTGTCTTGACGTATTCTTCGTGCATTGGGAATAATGTAAATATTCAGGTTTAATTTCCAATTCCCTTTGTTTGGATTCTGTTTTCAACGTCCAATGCATTTTGGTGCTTGTCCCAGGTGAGCAATACAAGGAGAGATTTATTTCTATTGCTATCATCCTATCTGTATCTCGTATGTCGAATTCACTGGCCAGTGAATAATCCTCTAGTTCTTTCATCGACGTATACGTATGTACAATTCTGTAGATATCGGCTAATCCCGCATGGTTGCGCCCGGATACAGACGAGAGACCACAGGCTACCTCGAGAATTCGCGTAACCTTGTTACACTGTCAGGTGATGTACCTGGACCGGTGATTGGATGGCAGATTGTCCGCCGTTACCTCGTATTAGCACCCTCTTTCTCTTTACGCCCTTTTCTCGTATTCGCGTTTTATCTCCCTGTTTTACTTCACGCTTTCCTTTACTACTCTTGTTTTCGATTGACCTGCATATCCATTAAAGTGCAAATCGGATTCTTTGTTGGGTCCTTTCAATAAAACGAAAGAAGAACAGAAGTGTGGTTGCGAGCCAATCCTTACCTCTGTCTGTTTAACACACTCTAATTTCCTTTTCAACGATACGAGACAAGCCTTTTGCAAAAATGGATTTCCGGCTAGATCGAATTTTTCAGGAAATTACCGAGGAAATACAAAAGGCGTCTCGGGCTGGACAGAAAATTCTTTCGTAAAATTCTTTCGTTTTCTTATTAAAAATCGCGATCAAAAGTGTCGACGAAAAAGGTGAAGACTCGGTGCTTAAAGAGATAATTCGAGGTCGGGACATTTCGATTTTCTAGGATATTTCGGAAAATATTGAAGTTAGAGAAAATTTTTATTAAGAACATTTGTGGGACTTGTCTGGATGCAACTTTTTTGTTCTGTAACATTTTTTGATAAAACTAGGTGCGGTGGAGATATTTGTCATTGTAGAAATGGCGCGACACCTTCTGCAACGTGATTTCGCGTTTCTCAAATATGTTGGAAAATATGCAAGTTAGAGAAAAATGTTTTAAGAGAAGTTTATAGTTCTCAATTAGATTGACTTTTTTTGTTGGATACGTTTTTTGATACGACCAATTGTTTTTGAGATATTGTCAATATTTAAAATGGCGTAGCACGGCGTCGTTGATCACGCTTTTGAAACTTGCAATTATCTCATAAACGGTTATATTTATATAAAAAGTGTTCGTAATAACAATCGTACATCGCAATGAGTACTATCAATTTTGGTTATGACCATTTTTTCTAGCTTCAATATTTTCCGAGATATTGTTACTTTAAGTTGTGACTGGACATTTAGTTTAGAAAATTGTAGGAAAATTATTATTTCGTAAAATTTTTGCAGGTAATTTCCATTATTTAAATTTGGAAGGAATTTAAATTTGTTCCATTTATTATAACATATAACCTCGTTGAACTTGAATGAACCTTTTAGGAATTGTTTAATAAATACATTTTAGTCGCTATATTCATTCGTGATATTTATTTTACAATTTTGTCGACGTTTTATTCTGGCCATTATCATGCTTTACACAACGTTTTTTGTAAAATAATATTCACAACCTGCAAAAAATGTGATAACTTATCATTTTACGAAAAACGTGAAATGCCAAAAAGTATTGATGTAATCTTTTTAAACTCACGTGTATCCCTTATTCGTGAAATTCTCAGGGAACTCGACATGCTCTAATGTATTCATGAACTTGAGCTGTGTAATATCATAAAGATGATACTTTTCTATGCATATAAAAACTTTTTTGAAAATAAACACGGATAACGCTCTGTACCAAAGGAAATTTTAAAAATGACTCAGAAAGGACACTCGCATGTTGTGCAGTTATTATATATTATATATTTAATTCCAATTTAAAGCAAACATTGAATCAATGAAAAATAACAATATTATATACATATATTGTAATATTGTAATATGTCATATTTTAAAAATTTAAAATATTTTTGAAAAATGTATTTAATTTAATTTGTTGCCCATCCTG
>JABFOW010000873.1:0-10223 GCA_022817725.1 Archaeoteleia sp. ZL-2020
ATTATTTATGGATACTTTGATTTCAGTACAGTTAACTATATTAATTGTGTTAAAAATTGTGAATAAATTTTGGTTGCGGTTACTTTATTTTTCTGGTAAACCGTGTATAGTAACCGTTACTGAAAATATATGGTTATGTGAATTATAAATATAGTATCTTTAGTAATAATGCAATTAACCGATGCATTATAGTAACCATTGCCGACGTCATTTCTCTCAGTGTACACATTTAAAATTTTATAAACTGCAAACATATATAACTTATATTGACATGTTAAATTGATGTTTCTTTCGAAAGAAATAAAGTATTAGCACATTACAATATAATAATTTTTATTATGTTAATTTATTTTTGTTTTACATTTTGAATAAAATTGTGCATTGTTTAAGAATTAAATGGTTCATTAGGTGATATATTTCTACACCTACTTCTAAAAATGTAAACTATTTTATAGAACAGATTTCTTAAATTCATTATCTACAATATTTTAATAGTAATATTCATTTAATAAAAAGCTATTTATAATCCTTCCCTCTGCGACCAAGAATCTTCTCTCTTTGTGCCATTAATTCCTCAGTTGTTATTTGAACTTGGCATCTATTCGCATATCTGTGACACTTGATGCCCAAACAGCATTGATTGTCCGAGACACACTAAAAATAAAATTAATAATTTTAGAATTATTGAAATCTCAATCAGTTTTTAAATTATATTTACAAAATTTTGCCCTTTCTAATAAATTTATGAATTTCTTATATAGAACTGCAAAAATAAATGATTCTTCCTTAAAAATCAAAATCTCTATTGGTTTTGGTTATGGTACAGTTATTATGTTAATCAAAATATTTGCATTAAAGTACATTATCAATTAAACGCAATTTCATAAATAATATGAATAACAGTTAACAGAAATGTTTACTGACCGGGTCACCATGACGACCACACTTATCAGGAGCAGCAGCGATAAGAGTTATAGCTAAAGAAAGAATCAAAACATATACTAAAGTCTTCATCTCGACGTTACGATTGACTAGACCTGCAAAAAATGAAACATCAACGTTATGTGTTTGAAACGAATTAAAATTATTGTAATTGTGCACAAAGTTATATTTGAATCACACAAATATTACTAACAACGATAAATGTACTATATTCTATAATATAATATATTATTAACTTATATATAATAAACTATATAATATATTATAGAATAGCATTTTTTCGGAAAGTCGAAAAGAACAATATTTGATTGATCAGTATGATCATTTTCTTTCCTTAATATAGTGTGGTATTTATCAAGTAAATTGATAAAATTAAATTTCGCTCATTACAAAGCAATAATATTTGGATGCACGTCGTCACACTTAATATCACACTAATATATTATTATATTTTCGAACAAATTTACAAATAATACTTTAATTACATTTAACATAAAAGATAATATATTGTAATTATATTATTGGGATGTCTGTTTTTATTTTTAAATTATAATATTTTTTTGGTTTTTGCCGTCAATTTGTATGTGTTCACTATTGGCCAAACGTTACTTAATATTTACTGTAAACTCATATGTTTGTTAAGCTGAATACATAAGGATCTAACACTTGTAGTATTCTACATTAGAAAGGCTTCTCAATCTAACTTTTATCTCATAACTATAATCAAAGATAGTGATAAAATGTATATAGAACAAATTTAAGACATTTTAGGATTAATAGAACTGTACATTTTATTTTTACCATATGAAAAATGTGATTTGAAATGAAAAAAATCAATTCACGTTTCTATAATCTTTAGTACCAATATTTTGCTATATTTTAGTAGTTCTTTTCGTAATACCCTGCACACTCTACACTGAGAAAAAGGATTGATTAATGTTACTAAATATATTTTTAAATACGACCAAATAAATATATAGGAATATTTATTAAATATGTTACATGTAAACTTATAATTATTAATTATTAAAACCTATCTACACTGCAAATATAGTGTAAAACTGGTGTAAAACCCATCTTAAAAACAATGCTGATCATATGATGCAAAATCAGCAAAGTAACGATGCTATATCAGCACCGTAACGTTATAAGATTAACATGAAAAATATTGTTGACAACTTTATTATCAACAACGTATTTCTCAACTTATGCAGTAATCATACGGTATAAAGTACATAAATAAAGTTAAACAATTATTAGGTGTACAACTTTGCTTCCGCCGTATTTTTAAATAAATTAAAGATTTAATTTTAAAATACTGGTAATACTTCTACGATTCAAAGTACTGTCCATCGCTGGCCACTACTTTCCCCCATATTTCAGGCAGCATACGAATTGCGCGTCGAAAATCATCCTTTGAGGCGATCCACGAATCGATCCAATTTTTCACTTCTTCATAAGACCGGAAGTGCTGCTCAGCGAGGCCGTGTGGACATGCCAACAACATAACCTATCAATCTACTCTAATCATTTTCTAAATGTCAGCCCAATCTTCAACACTATTTATGGTGTAGGATCAGCATCAAAGCTCAACATTGTTTTACATGCTAATCTAGTTCCATTTTTCTGCTCAACGAACAGCGTTTGGTGTAGGTCTAGCAGATTATTTTTTCCATTGTATATACGAAATGAAATGCAATTACTGAACAGTTTATTGTAATACAAGTACTATCTACTTTATTGGCATTAATATACAAATAAAATGTTTTTCACATATTACAGCCCTTTTATTTAATTACTTTTCCGCCAGCACATCACTTGCAGGTACATTCAAGTAATGTACTTTTTCTGCGTTTTTGTCATTATGGTTAGAACCACAATATAACTTAGCACAACAGGGCATTTTGATCAATTATCTTATAACTTTTCGCGTTCGCATTACAATTATTCATAAAAAAGCATACTTACAAAGCATATTTACATGTTAGATTAACAGGGCACACATTGGATATCTGTCATATTCATCTCGTCGGGTAAGCCAGCGACATCTAAAACCCCGGACACTTATGGTGCCATCGTTCGATTTTATACTTTGCTTTTTATATTTTCCATTGTATTTGATGCTACACATTGATTTCGTTTACAGTTTAAGTTTGCAGTTTAATTTACAGTTCCATTTTACATATTATTCAAACCATAACTAACCCTGTAAAAAATGGAGGAATAATATCTACAAGTGAACAACCCAGACAACCGCGTGGTTGTAAACTAAATGTGATATTACAAATACCGTGTAAAGGAACAAATCAGATGGAATCATTTTAGTTCTTTTTTTTAGATACACACAAATTTGAATTTAAATAGATATTTATGACAAAAAAAATATATGTGGTAATTGAAATGTAAATAAATTATTATGAGAATAAAATTTTGTTTTTCTTTGAACGAAAAATATAAGTCGTGAAGTTTTTATTTGACTAATTACTGTAATATAACCTAATTATAAATGATATAACCATATCGTTTATAACCTCAAAAATGAACAGGCATAAATTTATAATAAGAAATCTGTTAATGTTTTAATGTAATTATATTCTGTCACACATTATTTCAATTGATAATATTAAAATTATTTGTTTACTTACATGTCTGTGTTATTATAATGCTTAATCAAGACATGCTTTATAAATGTCGACGGCATATAAATGTCATTATTTCTAATTATTTAATATTTATAATTTGATAACTTTTCAATTGACATTTTTCAAATTCTCGCGCTCATGCACAATTGGCATGCGCAAGCCTTGGCTTACGTTTCTGACATATAAATGAAACGAAATTTATATATATAATTTAACTTTGATCAATCTTGTCTCAAAAGCCAATTAAATTCATCTACACATTAACTAATAGGAGACAATTATAAATTTGATAATTACCTTTCGCTTGTATCATTCCTTACGTGATAATACAGATGTTTATGATAACTTATTCTCTGTGCAGCTTTAAATGAACAATTTATAATTGTACATTCAAATTTTTGCGATGAAATGGTTTCTTGATAATAATGTATTCTATAGAAATGCGTTTTAAAAGCACCGTAATACTGATGTATATAATATTTCTTTAAAGTTTTAAACGGTATTTTACAAATATTACACAGGACGATAATCACTGAAACACGACGATACGATCATAACATAACCCCAACTCACAAGCATTCAGTACTCGGTATACTGCGGGCGGTAGAGTAACTATCCCTATATGAATACGTTCACTTACACACGTATAGCTGTAGGTGAATCCATGTGTAGGAAATAATATAATCAAAAGTTTTGTTTAAATTCGTTTAAATACAAATTTAATTTAAAAAAACAATTATCTTCAGAAATAAAATATTGTTTCTGTTTCAACGATATATATTAAATAATTCAACAATAGTTATTAAAATTTAAAGACGGACACATAATTTTATTAAATGCTGTTATTGCTGTCTTTATATATGCCATTAATTAAAACTATTAATGGAAATGTCAATTGTAAGTTGTCTCAAAGGAACCTTCACAAACGGTTTTATAGAGTGCATTATTTCTCATGCACGAGACACTAAATTTTGGTTGTTTTTTGTTAATTGAAGTGTCAAGTAAATTTACGTTATTTGGAGTTATTTATATTACAATGCTGGATAACCTCGAATCGATGTTATCGAAACATTGAATCTTATCAAGATCTCGTAACATCAACTGACAACGAAGCTTGTCAATTCAGATGTTTTTGAATTGTATAATCAATACATTATTTATTGCTAAGAAGTTCCTTCTTCCAACGGCTAGATGGTGTTGAAAATTGTGTACCTAATTCGTCTATACCAGTTCCAACCCCCTGAATACGAGTCTAAACATTTGTCACGTGTGGCGGAGTCGACACATGACAGCTCTATTCGTTTGTTACCACTACACAGCAAACCATGAGCGGCTCCGTGGTGGGGATAAAGCCTTCACCTGTAAAGGGCTAATTGTTCGCGACATTTTGTGTTCGTACAAATCGTATATATTCGTACAATTGTTGTACATGCATGTTTTGGAACAACATTTGATAATAATAACACAAGGAGTCGTAAAAAGGGACATTCGGAAAGAATTAGAAAAAGAGGATCCAAAGTAGCTTTGCGCATCGTTAGAAATCAAATCGACAAACTGCAACTTTCCAAATTAAATCCTATATAGTAGAATGCAAACTACAAGGAATTTAGAGAGAATCCGATGAGTGCTCGATTACGAGGTTGCTCGTAGCGAATGGATTTTTTTTTATCGCGTTCGCCTTCCGTTTCAGCGACGACGGTGCATTTTGTGACACGAAAAATGTTTAAAGAGATATCGCTCTCGATCTTTCGATTTCGGCATCCGAGCAATGTCGAAATATTGAAGGACGTCGCGCCTCGTTCGTATTAGACCACCGAGCTGAGCAAGAGGCGAGACGGCGCGAGATGAAACGAGACGAGCGTTTCAGGTTCATGGACCGGACTCATGACTCACGAGAACTTGATGGCGGACGATCCTACTTTTACGTTCTGAACATTAAGATAAAAATATTTTTGCTATTAACAAAGCGGCATTGCTTCTTGGCGCATCGCTGTATACGCGCCTTGCCTCTTCGACCTGGACGTAATCATTTTGAGACAATTATGCACGTAGCGATTATGTCTTTCCAGGGATTTGGCTCGTTTTACAGTCTCGAAAAACCGGCTCGATCGTCAGCAAATGTGGATGAATTTTATACAACGCCAACCCTTTTGCGCTGGAATTCCTGCGAGCGATGCAAAATTGATAATAACTTCAACAAATTGATTTCTTTGTTCGCTATTAAATTAATCTGAAAATGAATCTTTCGTCTGTTTTATTTTTACTGCGCGAAGAAAACAGAACTGTGAAGATTACTCCAGTTGAGATATTTCTTAAAGTTTTGTATCAGAAGTATTTAGTCGTCAATACAAATGTTGTAAAAATGTAGATTATACACTATAATAGAAGAATAATATATTGTACTATACAATAAAAGCTGAACCAATGTGACATAAGTTACAATTCCGTAATGTACACATTATATTATTTATAAATCCCAAATTATTTTAAAACAAGTTCAAAACAGCATGTTAACATTGATCAGAACAAATATTTATGTCACATTTATCATATATACATACGTGTGAAACATGTTTGAAAAGTATTTGTAAAACTAACTTTTACCAGCGTCAATACATCTGTCATGTTAAAGGCGGTTTTTTAAACTCTTGGCACGATTGAACGATTCCAAGTTATACACGGTTAATGTATACACAGTCCAGAGTATACACGAGAATGTATACACATTCGAAAGTATACACAAGGACGCGTCTGAATTATACACCGTCAAAATATACACCGTTCAAAGTATACACGAGAATGTATACACATTCCAAAGTATACACAAGAACACGTCCGAATTATACGCCGTCAAACTATACACCGTCCAGACTATACACATTCCAAGTTATACACAAGATTATACCGGCAAGGAAAATGATTGCCACGTCCGCCAGATGTCAGTAGGGGACAGAATTTGTGTATTTATATGAAAATATGAGATATAGAATATCAGTGTAATATAAACAATCTATTTATAAAATAATTAACATTAAACAACGATATTACTGATATTATTGTCTATCTCATATTTTGTGTAAATTACTATCCCATTATTATAAATTATGAATTGTAATATAGTAGATTTTTACATAAAAAGACATATTTATTTCAAGAATAGAATGATATCACTCTATCAAATACTTTCAATATTTGAAATAATAATAATTGTCTAAGCACATTTCTCAATTTTATCGAATTTAGTAACAAATTTATAAAGGGTCATCGTAACCATATTCTCTTGTAATTTTTTACGAGATACACAATCATCGTTTAAATGCGATATATCTTGGCAGTCCACACCGTTATTACATGTATAACATATAAAGGTAGTTCGTAGAGATAGTACAAAATTTATAGAGTTCACTGAACGTAACATTAATGTTTTCAGTAAGAACTTGATTCCAGAAATTCGCATTGATAACATCCATTCGCATTCCCATTTACTTAACGTGAGCATTTATTTCATTCGTTTACCGTCTAACAAGTAAATAATATTTGATATTGTAAAGATACAAAGTTTGCATAAATAAGCCAAAATAAGATTTTTGTGATAAAATTTAAAAAGTTTAAGTAATTGCAGGAAAAACATGAATATTTTAAAAATAATTAGGCAAAGAAAATTTTTAATAATCAACAATTTGTATTTATAATGTATTTATGAGAAAAAGAATTGCCCACGCAGATGTTCTGTTTTCTTTCAAATGCTTGTTAAAACCATTCTCCACCATTGTTTGAGTATAAATACGATGGAGACATTTGCTATTTAAATAAAACTCAAAAAATGGCTATATTAAAAATACTAATGGGATCCTTATATAATTAAGTTTTAGTGTTTAAGTTAATTATGATATAAAAACTAATAATTTTGTTCAACTTTTCATTTGAACTTTGAAATGTTTACAACTTTGTGTAAATTAAGTTCTATGTGGCTTTTTGACATTTGAAACTGCAACACAAATGTAGTAAACATTTGTTCGAAATTTTACCATTTTTCAGTAGTCTTCTTAAGTCACGTTATATAGCAACAATGTGTCACTGACGCAATACTTTTGTTATGCTATTATAGCAGTGTATTTTATTGACAAAACTCAGAATCTTTAATTTTAATTATCTGCATTCATTAATTTAAATGATATAAATGAATATTATATAACTGGAAGTAAATTAAATTCATATTGAATTCGATATCTGCATTTATATTCATAATTATATTAAAAATGTAAAAAAAATGAAAAAAAATGTTTTTTCAAGCTTGGAATATAAGTTATGCATTTAATTATATGACTCTGTTTAACGTCTATTGTTTCAAGTTTAAAAAAATATATATTCTATTTTTTCACATAGTATTTCGTGCCACTTGGTTTAATTATCCCCCAAAATAACTGTATTATTTTCATCTCTGCCCTTCTCATCCTTTTACATAATATTATACCATTAGCCAGATCGCTAAAAGCTTGGTATGATATTAATGAAAATATATATCAAATTACCTGATTTTCAATATTGTTGACTGAAAAGTAGCCCAGAACCGTAAACAATTCAGTGAGGATGCACGTGTTACTAATATGATGTCCGGAACTAGTTTCTGATTTCTCTGCAAGTGGATCACGTGATAAACGCATGATCAAACAGCTCGCTATAAGTCGCCATTGCAAACTCGTACCCTCGGCTCCAAGAAGATGCTGCATTAAGAAGAAAAAAGATTAATTGTAAAACTTATAACCTATTAAATGACAGATCTTCTGCATAAATTGTTTTACAGAATTTACCACGTTAAACAAGTTTAGAAATACAAGGACAATGCAGGGAATTAATAACTTAAATAAAAGATACATGGCTAATTCATTACATGAACATTAATAAAATATCAGTGATTTATATTTATTTAAAACACTACGAATTGTTCCTCGTATTTTTTATATCTATTAATCAAGTATAATACATTAATTCTTAATTATTTGTTTAAAAGCGGACTTTTCATCAAACATTTTATATTTCATCAAACTGTTTTATTTACCGCGTTTTATTAATTATTGTGCATTGAAAAGTAGAATCATTGTTCTTTCTAAGATATATATTTTCTCGCATAAATCATAGATTTAAAGATTCTGATAATTCTAGAGGTAACATTTTAAAATTGTATGAATACCTGAAAAGAAAAACATCATTGTATTCAATTCGAACTACGCTGCATATGTCCAATGTTTGAAATATAGACCTTTTAAATGTTGAATACAAGTATCAGAAATATAATGAATGTAAAACAAGTTTAAAACTATGAATACAAATTTCATAACAATGTTTTAGTTTTGGATAACAATTATAATTTATAAATTGTATTAACTGAATTTAATTTTCGTCTTTGAGTCGGTTATGTAGGTGATCGATTATTTTCTTTGTTTGTTTTTATATTTTTTGCTAGTCAAATATATTAATTGAATATTTTTGTCATCGCCATTGGATTTGGAGCAAGTGACAATTAATAGAGGAAAATAAATAATGATATTTATATGATTTAATTTATGATACAGAACTATATACAAAGTTCAATAAAAAGAAAGATAATAGAATGAAATTAAATAAATTAAATGCAATTAAAGTGAAGTTAAACTGAATTTTAAATATAAATTAATTAAATTAATGATAGTGAATGTGAAAAAATATCGCCTCTGCCACGGTTTATAATAGTAGAATTATAAGTAGTAAGATACAAAAAGTTTAATTTTCAGTAGAATCCTTCCTTAATATACACGAGTTGATAAAATTCGTAATATTGAAGTCATTCTAGTATCATACACGGGAAAAAATATATAGCAGGCACAGCCATAATTATGGCTAGTAGCTACCATACAGCATTGCCGCTTGGCTAGAACAATATTTCATATTTTTATAGTTGCCATACCATCTCACATCATATATAATTATTAGTTATATACCTATTATATGAAGGAATGGGACAAAGTTAACTGATTTTTAGTACTAATTGTTACAGCTACGTTTTTTGTCCTGCAAACAGGATCATTTTCTGGCACAAAGTCACCAACCATTAAACCAAAATGACGTACCAAGGACCACATTTCCGATGCAGACATTTTAATTGTATTTCTTCTTAAATGATTCGCGTAAATCAATGGCGGGCGATTTTTTCCTTCGATACATCCGAAATCGTGACATAATATTCGATTATTTAAATCCTCTAGTTTAAAAAAATTAACATCCTGTATGAAGTAGTTAATTATGTCTAACATGTCAAATACGCACACTCCTTCAAAAAAATCGTGCTGGATATCGACTGCAAGATTTTGTGCAACATGGAAACCCGGTAATTTGTTAAAAATGCAGTTTTCTTTTATTCCGGTTCAACTACTTCTTTTCAACCAGTTTGTCGCTCAGTTTTCATCATTTTACTAAATCTGCACGCATAAATCCCATTAAAATTTTCTATAAATCCAAGCAGCGAATGTAAACCGAGATTATCGCCAAGAATCAATCCAAGTTTAAAATATAATCTCGTTTTACCACTACGCAGATGAAGCTCAATTCCTTCCTCTTGGAGATAAAATAATTCGTCAATCAAAATTTTGAATATCGCAAAAT
>JABFOW010000874.1:0-10223 GCA_022817725.1 Archaeoteleia sp. ZL-2020
GAGGAAATTAACGATTCTTTTTCTTTTTGAACGTCAATTTTATTGCGACTTCCCTCTGCTTTATAGGCAGAACGTTGACTCTTGATTACGAGGACTAGTAGAAGCGAGATACTGCAGACTCGGATACGAATTTTGCAAGTGAGGATTGGTTGATAGCTTCTCTCTTCTTACCTGTTCATTTATATCAAATGTTCTCCTTCATTATTCCTCTCTTTTTTATATACTTCCTCCTCACTTTTCAAACACTTCGATCTAACTTACTTTTTCAACTTTGGCTCCTGTTTTCACGTGAACTGCAAGCTTTGTTTTTATTTAAATCGCGCATTTCAAGCATACGGCTTCAGGCGCGAACCTCGCAAAACCAGAACAACCCCCATATCCAACGTCGTATATTATTTCCAATTTAAGCTGCCTATTCAGGTTTCTATCGAGTTACCCATGCGAGATATTTAGGGATCGAATGAACTAATGGACGGTTCCGTGATATTCATCGTAATTATGTGCATCGTGTAAATCGTACATAAATGATTCTAAAAATTGCGTTGTCTTGATTACACGCAACATTCAATACTCATAAATAAAAGGACGAAGAGAGAGAGATAATTCCTCTGTATTTTTTGAATAATTTTAATTAACTATTCTCTATTGCAGAGAATATCTCTGCGATTTTCTCTGCAAAGATATTAATGATGTCTACAATCATCACATCATTTCATATTTAACCTATTAATTTCTATTAAAATTGAACAGAAAGGATTTAAAAGGGAATTTTAATTAGAGATACCATAAACTTGGGTATTTGGAAATACTGTTTTTGTAGAAATGTTTAATTTGCGTTTAAGTAGTCTTGCAAAGGGTCTTTTCAGTAATTAGCGAGCGACTAGTTTTTGACGAGCGCAACGTTACATTTTAGCGAGGCGCTGGCTAGTTGTAAACTAGTAATTTTAAATTTCAACAGGCGGCATAACTTGGAACATTTACATGGATGATTCAATAGAATACATTTTAAACGATTGATTTTGTTTGCTATTGTAATAAAAGCCTTATGAGAATATATATTATATTCTTAGAACACCAAGGTTGCCAACGAGGCAAAACAAATTATCCGTTAAAATCTTTTAATTTAGACCGGCATTTCAGGATATCCCAGTGTACGGTAGATATTTTACCGATACAATACTTTCCTTTTTACGACTCAACGTATTACAATCAAGATTCGATATGAAACAAAAAAATATATTTTCACGCCACTGAGTCTTATAATAAATGTTCTTCAAATGTACTTCGAGATAAAGTAGGAATCGTACTGAATGCGCAAAATTGGTACATAAAATGGAATTTAAAAGGAGTTGACAAGTAGTAATCGTATTTAATCGTTTTTCAGTTGGATTCACCTGAAATCAGCTCAAGGAGCAGAGACTAAATTTGCGAATCACGTTAGTGGTTTCTCAGACCACTGTTGCAGTAAGTCTGCTCCTCTAGACTCCGCATTCCTGCACTCCTAAAGGGAGCCACTTGTAAGAGAGATCGGAATTCCGAGATCACCCCTTGTGCCATGTAACTAGTCTATTAAGGATTGTTTTAAATAGTGCCGTATATGGTTCGTATTAGTAAAGATTCAACCTCATGGTCAATGAAATAAATGACACTTCACAACTTGTACAAAAGACATTAAGCGATAAAATGGTACTCATAATGATATAGATCCATGTTGCATAATTGCAGCTGTAGTTTTTAAGTTTGGATCTTATAAGGTTTGATTTTTGCAACTCGAGTGTACTTTAATCGACATTTTTATTTTGAAAATATATATAATCTTATACAATCTAACGTGTTACATTCATATAGAGCTAGTCAAATACCAACTCTATTCCACTGGGTACTTCTTCAGTATCAATCATGAATATATTTGCATAAAGTGTTTGTACAAATTCTATAAACATATTATAATATTGTCAAACCAGCAAATTATCATTTGTGTGTTGAACACACAACCATATATACCCCAGATAATAAAATGTACGATATTTGCATTAGAATTAAGTTATATGGTTTGACGTCTTGTGCAATCATTGTAAACAAGATGTCGCCCAATATTCCTATGTTCTTGGAAACACAGTATGTAGTAACTCTATAACAGAAATATAACAGCATTAGTAAGTAATAAAGTGTATGACAAACATATACAATTACTTGCTGCAACAATTATGCCATAATTGCAGAATTTTTTTCATTTACCTATATTTATGATAAATTATTCATAAAATATATACATAGAGCTTAAATGTGCCGCCCACATATAGGGTAAAGGTTAATAGAATTAACATTCATTGAATGTTGGTTAGTTATCTCGAGGTGAATCTCATCACTGAAACCATTCTTAGTGCAACTATGCTTTGTTTGCATACACTTGCTCCGAAGTGCTGCATGAGCTCAAAGATATCACATTGTATTAGGTTACACCCGGAATCCCTAATGTTTCCCATGAGACAACTGTTAGATTATCTTCGCCCTAAAACCTAACTATCTTGCTACAATCAGGTTAGAGGTGAAGATTCCCCGAGTAAGCGTATGGCCGCAGGTTGGAACTAATTAGCCAGACTTGTAATTCCTAGGAACACCATAAATATATTTGTAATTATAATATTATCCAAATGTAATGCTAATGGATATCGAAATCATTTCTCTGTATTTGTGTAGTTTATAAATACAATTAATCTATTAGTATTGAAATTATTTGATCAATGTAATTGGTTAGAATAAAATATAAAAATACAAGTAAGAATAAGGCTATTATCTGTCTCAACTACCAATAGGACTAAAAATAAATTCAAACATTGTTTCATTATTTTTGGCCGAGGAGTGTCTAAAGAATTCATACAATGTATGCAAACGTAAACTCCCTGATTGGCTTTTGAGGTTAAGTTCTCTGACAGATTTCTAATATACATACGTGAGAAGCAGAAGTAACGTAGGTAGACTCGCTGATGTACGCGTTAGTGTCCGCACTAGCGACATCTTTCGGCTTTGTTGTTTATACTTTCTACACAGAGTGCAGTTTTCCTATACATTATCCGAAAATTTAACAAACTTTTTTCTTAGTGTAATGACGTATATTTAGATACATTTCATTTTTTCCAGTTTCGTTATTGAAATTTGTGCACTTTATACAAGTGGTAAATTATTTCGTTTTATAACGTCCTAGCAATTTTTGAAATAATCTCTCAATATTGCTTTGATCTATTCAATATTGGAAAACGTATTAGTGTAAAATATTCAACAACCTTTTAAAGAATTAATATCTCATTTCAAACGGCATTATATACGCGATTTTCTGGCAATACTATGATTTATGAATGAGTAATTGCGCATCTGAATCGATGTACTGAACAAGCAAGGAGGTTTTTAGTGCTTCGAATAATAAATGTAATATTAATTGTCATGAAATATTTTCTTAATGACAGTTAATAATTTACATTTGCCTTATTTAGCATCGCATTTATTTGAATTTCTTAGATGACGAGCCACGTTGAAATAAGTGCAAATGAAAAGTTTTAAAGAATTTAACTTGACCCTCTCAGGAACTACGTATTGAAAAAAACTTATTGCCAATATATATAAATATATAACGTTTATTAAATCTTCTTTTCAATAAGCGACGGTTCGTCGATCATTGTTGTCATATACATTATCGAGCTTTATAATAATTTAAAATTTGTAAATCCAGAAGAAGACAATTTGTGGAATATATGACGGATTTTATTTTGTTGTTAAATCTTATAAAAATGGATGTATATTTTTTAATCAAAATATGTATTTAAAAATTTATATGCACATCAACATTCCTACCTTCTGTCAGCGTAAAAGATACGGTGCACTCGACGTTTCACTTTTTTTGTCATATAGTTTGCGACATACGACCACGTCTCCTAATTGTACATGAATTTAATTACCAGTAAGCCACGTGTATATATATATATATATATATATTACATTTCACTTCTCTAACACGAGGTGCTATTTGAAAAATCTTTTAAATATTATAATATGCTTTTTAAATCTATGAAATTCAGTCTTTCTAGTATACATATCATTAAAGTTATTACGTTACAGTTACTTGTTATGTGCTTTATACTGTTCACAAATGGGCATTAAGTAAGAGGTAAAGATGAAAAGTGATGCGTTTTAAGTTCCTTCAGAAACTAAGAACAATATGTAAAATATGAATAATGTTACAAGAAAATGTACTCAAAAAGGTAGATAATTAATTGAATTTTGGTTAATAATGTTTTAGTTTTCATGTCAATCAGTGTTTTCATTTCTCAATTTCATATATTTAAAAATCACGACATTTTGATATTTTGGTGTTTCCCGAAAAGATATAAACTTAAATCTGGTAGATTCGATAAAGAGACATCTACCTTATAGGCACATCAAATTTTACGTCTATCGGTTCAGTATTCTCCGAGATTTTATGTCACCAATACCAAAAAACATGGTTTTGAGAAAAAGGTTTCGAGATCACTTTCATGTTAGATAATTAAGAATAGGTTTATAATTATACTTAATTGGCTAGTCTATTTATGCCTTGTATTCATAAGTCCTCTGTCATTTCGTTATGTTTACATATTTCGGTTTAATATTCATAGTGCATATATACAAGAAAATGCAATTTCACAATACCGATTTTTTGAAGTTCTAGATAAGAACCCCTCCTTAAATGTACCCTATTAAGTGTATCTTTACTCCACATAATATACCTATCCTAGTTGAGTATGGTCAGATTCCTTTCTTTTCGTTCTTGCTTCAATCCTAGTTTCCTTTGTGGCCTTAGCAGCTTTGACGTCCGCGGCAGCTACTGCGCTTCTGATCGTTCTCAGTGCAATATTTTTAGCTGCCATTTCCATAATTTTAGTTTTTTCAATTCAAAAACTAAAATTATACGTCAACCATATATATACCTACCTGAAAACATCAAAAGCATTTACTTATTTCACAATCAGCCAGAATCATGATTGTATTAAATTAATATCGCATATTGATATAAATGGCAAAGTTAATAAAATTGAATGTACAAAATTATTACTTTTTATCAGGTCCGCCCCTTTGCAGTTTACACCTTGCATACTGCTAATCCCCATTGCCTGTAGTTGACGAGGTCGGAGTTTTCGCTTGGTGCGCGGAAAAGCTTATGAAGTTTATTAAAGCTCGACTCAACGACCAAGAGAAAGATTTCATCTAAATATCTTATATATATATAAGCTCTCGACTTCACCAAAAACCGTACTCATAACTCGGTCACTGAAGAACGTTCGCCTGCTGGATATTACTCAATTGATAGTCTATGGCATTACGTTCAAAAATGATACAATTATAACATGTAGGCTTTCAATAAATATTATTTACATTTTGAAAAAAATATAAATAGCGTATATTTAATGTAAGATTCAATAAATAATTATTTAACAATTTTAACAATATATTTAAGATTATATTAATTACCGATCTTTACAAGCAGTAGGCATATATTTATTTATTATGTATTTACTTATTTATGTACTACTTGTAAAGACCGATAACTAATATAATCACAGACAGTAACAGTACTTATGAAATATTTAAGTTAAATACTTTTAATTCTTTTATAAGCAGAATTAATATTACAATGGCGAGAATAATAAAAGTAGAAGAGTCCAATTAACACACTTGCCATGACTGCTGTTTAATGCTGTAAGATTAACTTTAATATTTAATTATTCACCCAATAAGACCGAGACGCAAAATTCTTATATTGTTTTTAACAATTGCGCCTCTAGAAGGCCTCCTTAACAAACCCATTACAAATGCATTATAGACGCAGACACCTCAGCGTCCCTCAATTGTTTACCCGCGGATTTGCCAACGACTAACGCAAAACGAAAGAAGGAAGTGCTTAATGCTTGTTCCATTCAAAGCATTTTCTATCTTTTAGCATCCTCGATTATCCCACCTTCTCACTTTAGTTTGGATAAGCTGTACTCAAATCGAAAGCGTTTAAATGTTTTCAATGCTACTTGCGCTTTATGACGAAAACAGGGAATGCATCGTGTTTTACTAAAATCTGAACCTAAGTCTTTAGTAAAAATTTCTAAAAAAGTATGAACGAAAGATTGGGGAAAGAAATTGCAAAATTGCGCCCATACGGACTTTGTTTCGTTGTTTCATAAACTCGGTTTGGTGTCTGTGGAAACCAAAAATATCAATACTCATTTTTTTAATCCTATTTTTAATGCCTATATTATGGAGTTAAGTTTGCTATTGGGATTAATTTGACATTTATGTAGATATTTTGAAAGTCAGCTTTTTCGATAGAGGATAATAGTCAAGTTTCCCATTCAACTCCAACTTGATGGACTTCTACAGTATATTAATAATTATCCTATTTCGACTGTTCTATTATCCATTCCACAAACAAGTTTACCTAAACTAACATGACACAATTCGTCGCCTAGATAGCAATTTCAGATAATCTCATGTTATGATATCAGATTAATACACACGAGAGGTTGAATGTGCACTGCAATACTCGGGTTGTGAATTTCATATGATACCTACATTTATACTTCATTCTGAATACACACCGAGTGATTCTACCATGTAAGTCCACACGTAGCCACATATATATTTCTGTAAAACAAAACTATTTCGGACCTTGCTCGATAAGAAATTAAAGAAAAATTATATTAATTTGCAAATGTATCCCACATACAGAAAAACGATTTTGTGAATTCAATGTATGTGAATAAATAAATGATGTGAAAATAAAATGAAAAAAGCAATACTGTTATTTATAAATATAACCAGTAATCGACTTTGCCTTTCCTCAAGCATTACGAATACAGTAAGTATAAGATTAATTCAATGAAATATTCTTGCTTATGCATGAAACTGTAAAGTCGCCCTCTGGCACACCAAACTGGCGAGGATGATATCACCCCTTAGAACCGCTTTACTGCCAGTAAGAAAAAATTCGCATCTCTTAAGTTTCCACCTACAACCTACTAAAAATGTGTCGGCACCGGTGAGTTACGCTTGGGGAGTCTTTCTACTCATTGCAAATGCTAGTGTGTTAGAATTTTTCATTTTGTTCTGGAGCTGCTAGAAACTTTAATAATAATATTAATACTTGACACAAGTAAATTATTATATGCAGTTTATAATAGATAGGTGATACATTTTAAGATTTTTTATTGTACAAAATATCATTGAACTAGAGCTTATTAGAATTAATGAAATTGTATTTTTAAATGTATGATGACGATTTTTTCCCAACAACTTAACATTATAGCTTTTTAAATTGTGTTGTCTTACTATTTCTTCAAAGGCCCATAACTCAATAAATTTGTCATTATAAACACCTAAATCATGCAAAAAACATGAAAAGAACAAAATTTATTTTTTATCCTCTAAGTAGGTAGAAAATTTCTTAAATGTCGTAAGGACGATTTGTTAGCGAGATCTTCAAGATGTCTGGAATTAGAGCTCTTTAAAATATCTTCGACCCTTGTTGTGCTAAGAGGGTAAAGCTTGAGTAAAAATTCTACAGTAGTGAATGTTTCTACCCAGCGAAAGATTTCTTCAATAACATTCTTCTCCATATAAATGATCATTTGGGTCGTGATATAAAATATATATACACGTTATTTAAAAGCACGAATATCGCATAAGTATTTGTGTTAAGTTTGTTTTATATCTATCGAATTTGTTTAACGAACTGTTTCTCTCAACATTTTTCGATCTGTCAGTACAGCATACAGGTTTTTGATACGTACCAAGCGAAGCGTTATTATCTTGTTACTAGCAGCCCAGAGAGCACAAACCTGGTCTATAAATATCATATGAATATTCGCAAGGAACATTGGTATATTCTTCGAGTAATCGAATGAACAGAACAAAATTTAGCATTCTTTTAAGAATCTTACAATGTGATTGATTTGTGAAAATGATACCTAAAACTTTAAGTGACGATAAAAACGTTACATTTCAGTTTTGCACACATATAAAAATAACGTGTTCTACAATATTTTATTTTTCGTTTTCTGTACTTCCTTCTTTTTGTAATAACGACGTTCTTTTGAAAAATGGGTCATAATAGACTGCGAGGTAGATTCATTCGAACAACGTATAGAATTCAATAATAATAGAATTTTTAATACATATTCTTCAAAAGTTCGCTTGATGTCTGATGAGCTCCGAGAGCTCTAAAGAATTTTAAGAATATTCTGCACAGGATTCTCACAGGAATATCCATCGTATATTAAGTGCTAATTGGTGGCGTGCTAGTTTATTCGTTGATACAAAAGTCTTTATCTCGCGAAAGAATAATATTTAATCGATTATATATTAATCAGTTGTGTGTGTAAAGAGCACAGACGTAAATAATTCATTTATACGTTCTTTAGTGTTTCACACTCGAATAAATAAATATGTATCGAAATACAACAATATTATGTATATTCATGTTCGAGAAGAAAATACACTAAAAATGCTGTTTACATATAATTATTGTACGACTAAATTGTTTGTGAGTTATCCATGTTATAAGTTATCCTTGTGTAAAGGCTTTCAGATATACTGGAAAAACGTTATTTGGAATAGTCGGAAAAGGTCGAAAAGTAGGGATAGCCACAAATGATGTCTGCAACAAGTTTGTCTAATCCAGACAATCACTTGTCAGAAATAGAATAGTGCATAGTCTAAACTAAACAATCGATTGTCCGAAGTAGACACACTGTGCTATTCCAGATAACATTTGTCTGTCCCATTTACCGACTGTTTCTGTCTATTCCAGACAATCTGCTTTGTCAGTATCATTATTCGGATATTTAGAAATCATATATGACTTTATTGACTGATATATTGTAACGTCATGTTTGAATGTATCATGCCAAATACAGAAGTTTCCTATTATCTTTTTTTGGCTTTGTCAATTTCTTCCCAAATGTTATCTGTTTAAAAAGTTGAATAAGTGATCAAGATTAAAAAATCTTTATCCCTTTATAATTCATCCTAGTGTGATCTCTAAGGTGGTGGAATTGTAATTTGCAATAAAAACTACTCGTATCTTGTAGGTCTCAGTAGTGACTACTATTGGAACCTACTGCTTCCCAGAAATTGTATCTATGGAAAGCTCCTGGTTTTTAGTAAAGTCATTATTTCCTTATTTCCTATAATTTCAAGAAACTTTAAAGAACTCCTTAAAAGGTTAGAGTCACAGTATAAAAAAGATGTGTAATAAATATTTACAGAAATCATTTTAATTTTTAAAGGTAAGGTTGAATGAATAATTATATTTAAAATTAGGATGAATAGTAAAATGCTTTTTGATTGTACACAATTTCATACTTGAATGACATTTCTTATTATTTTCTATCATTGCAATAAACCAAGTAGGAAATTTCCCATGCAGAAACTCTGTAATTTCTACTAACTTGCCTTAATAGGAATCTTTAAGCATTCTTAACAACAAAACTTTTTCAAGATGTGAAGTACGAGTTCATTGAAAGCTCAAAAGAGTGGACATAAGCACATTTTAAAAACGTCTTCTACGTTGTATGTAGAAACTCTGTTAAATATCTGACAAAACTCGTAAAGAGTTCTTTAGTTATTAAAATGTGTAATACAATAAGTCCCCAATAAAAAAATCGATAAAGAATATAACTTTTGCATTACCATTAAGAGTATATTAACAAACAATCTAATTTAAATATCACTGTGTCGACAAGGTAATATTTTCGTAAAACAAATATTTAAAAAGTTGTTTACATTTCGTAACTATAATTTGCTAATAATAGTGTTGCATAACATTTACAAACACTAGAGCCTAATTTAAGTAACACAGAAGCTACAATGTGTCACTCTAAGCTATTGCACGTTCTCACCACCCATCCAATTCGCGTATTTACCCTGACACAAATTATCACTGCTATGCACATACGAAGGGTTACAGTCTGTATGCTGTTCAGGCGCCCAAACTCGAACGCCAAAATTTGACACAAATCAAACAAACCGTACAGTGAACTTCATAGTTCCATTGGGTTAATTTGCTCCATTAAAATGATTGGTCAAATACATATTGTTAAACATTAGATTAAATACATTAGTCAAAAGCAAAAGTCAAAAAGAAGGTGAACCCTAACACGAACCCTAAACCATTGCAAGATGCTGGGAGAGCTGACACGCAA
>JABFOW010000875.1:0-10223 GCA_022817725.1 Archaeoteleia sp. ZL-2020
ACGACTACGATCCTCCTCGCAGCCCATGGTCGGTTCTTTTGTCGTGGTGGATACACCGTACATAGGCAGTGGTAATCACTAGGTGAATAGTGCACACTAACCTCCCACGAAATGTCCACTCTCGTTAGGGAACTGCTCAGAAAGGTTATGTCAATGACAGAACCGACTCCACCTCTACGGAAGGTAAACTTATTTCCTGTAGTGCATTTTAGTAAACAGGGCACTTATTGCTGCCAGTGGTATGTTCACTGGTCACACCATGAACTCAGCTTGGGTTATTTTGGCAAGCCTTTGCCACATGACCGTCCTCCCCGTATTTTAAGCACAGATTAGACCTGCCTATTGCGCTTTCACAATTTCACGCTACTTGGCCATATCCAAGGCTCTTAAAGCACCTGACGAGTCTCCTTTTCTCTCGAGTTCGACATATGACCGAGCTGATTTTCATCTTGTCCATCGTTATAGCCTCCCTTGCCAGGTCTGCTGGAAAGCTATACCACTGCAGTCTATGTGCCGCCGTATGCCTTCCTAATTAAATTGATTGAGGCCACATTTATATGCTGTGCCCCATAACTTTGCTGGAACAAGGCCTCGCAGACGTTCTCCCTGGTTGTCAATTCATCCAGGTCTTTGAACTCTACTTGTATATCATGAGTTAGAGTTTTGACCGCTGCTCCACTTTCCAGTATAGTGGCCACTGATGTGCGGAACGCTTTCTTGTCTGCTTATCTATCGAGCTCTAAGAGGTCACCCGCAGCAGTTCTACGAATTCTCGATAACCTGGACCCTAGCTCTTTCAGCCCAGGGTCGCTCTTGACCTTCCGGAGCATTTCTGCATACGAGACCTCGCCTTTCTGCCTTATCATTAAGGGGTCAGGGCGTGTGGGTTTTGGACGCTGTTTCCGGTTGTTTCGGGCGCAGGAAACAGCTTGATCGTGCGTCCCATTTTTTACGTGAGACGTGGCCATTTTTCTCTTTAAATTTGAACCGTTGGTGTTCAATGTTGACTTCGTTTGCGCCTTGAGACCAGGTAAAGTCTGTGTGCCCTTTACGTCTACTGGATGCGGCACAACTTGTGGTGCAACTTCAGTATCTTCATCATAGCGTGTTGCCAAGTTTTAGTAAGTGCGAATTGAACTCATCAGACGCTTGATCTCGCCATGCACGTTATTCCTAGGTTCTATCGTTAGTAGAACTTTTTTCTTCCTCGAGAAATTCGGTTATTTTAGTCTCGAGTGGACGAACGCCTATTGTCTCCTGTCCCTTGTCGTGGTTAACGCTACAGTGGCCAAGTTTGACACCACTGAAGCACTGCGGTCGTCAGATGCAGTGCTTGCGTCCCGCAGTCCGCTTGCTCACTTCTGACAGACGCTGGTACTGGGGATGTGGACCCTTGCACCGTAAGGATATTATTCAGTTTCGAATTCTCCATCTTTGGTTTATTGATTCGGGATTCCTTCCCCTATTTGCCATACACACCTCCCGCGGATGTGTGTGTATGTTCTTGTGTGTGTGCGTATTTCAGTTTGGAGTCGGGAAGTTATTCGGGAAACAGGTCGAAACACTCGTTTCTGAATACGGTTCGTTTCTGAAAAGGGAAGTTTTAACATCCCTGTGCACGACTTCAAATTTGACAATTTTTGGCAAATTTTAAAGATTCAGCCTTTAAAATGATTGACTAAACATCTTTTGACGATGATTTTCTTTGAAGTTACATGAGTTTGAATTTTGTCAATTTACTGATAAAATACGTATATACTTACGTTTAGCCATGCCGCGAAACAGTATTTTTGCAGTTAAAATATTTTTGATAGATGGCGCCATGACATGTCTGACAGATGGCGATATGTGACACTTAGAAAGAGTATACAATAATTTTAATTTTTTAATTTTTTAACTTTTAAGCTCTTGGCACAATTTGCTCTAACGAATCTTAATAAATTGTATAGAAATTCTATTTGACAAATACATGAAGACCGTACCTCAAAAATGTAGTTTCGTTTGTTTATTTATGCGTAAACATTGCGAGGTCCGCATTGTATATAAGTTGTTCTGTTATTGCTAACTGAATTGATACAACTATAGGTTTCTTGAAAATAACAGTTAATTGTTTCTTATACTATAAATAAAAGAGTATAATATATATATATATATATATATATATATATATATATACATTTATATAGTGGATGTTTTTTTACCTGACACAAGCTAATATTTTGGAAATAAGGCATTATGAGTAAAAAAGTGAGCCAGTGATATTCTGTCAGTGAGCCTATGAAAAAATACGAATAAATAGGAATTTTTCTCTTTTTGTACTATTCTCAGACGAATCAAGCTTTACAAATACTAGAGTAGTAAATCGGCATAATTGGAGGCTTAGTAAATCGACAGGCTTAATAATTCGACAAGTTGAATAAACAGCATCCATGGACGGTTAATGTTTGGACAGGAATTATCAATGATCAATTACTTGGTCCTGTTTTCAATGATGGGACTTTAAATGGTCAAGTATCGAGACTTTTTCAGATAGAGAATTGTCAGTACTTTTGGAAGAAAGGCAAAATATGTGGTTTCAGCATGACGGTTGCCCAGTTAATTTTTCAAGATTAGCCAGACAAATATTAGATCGGAATTATAATGGACGATGGATAGGCACAGGTGGGCCAGTAAGGTAGCATGCTAGGTCGCCAGACCTTACATCGCCTTATTTCGTTTTATGGGGTTTGAGTAAAGTGCCAGAAAACATGAAGCATTGAGATACTTGTAGGAACATCGACAGAGCAACTTTGCAACGTTGTAATAATTTAGTTTTACAACGTATTGAAAAATATATTGAAATTGGAAAGGTCATAACTCCAAACATTTACTGAAATAAATTTATTTATTTTTCTGTAATAGTTATTCCATAAAATTATTTATTTTTTGCCTGATATTATAATTCCCCTTAAAAGATAGAATAAAAAAACTGATAAAAATCTTCATTTAAAGTAAAATAAAATATGAAGTAAAGAAATCAATACTTTTGGTTCCTGGATAAAATTATTTGCATACAAATAAACACTTGTTATCTTTTTAAATTATTCTCTAAAATTGCAGGATATCTAGCTAAAAGTATTAAAAAATTCTAAAAATCACAATTTTTTTTTAAATATCTCAACAACTTTAGATCGAATTGAAAAATGTTTTCAACAAAAGATGTTTCTTTTTTTGTGTAGAATACGATTCTGCCTAAAAATATAGGTTCTCATTAAAAAAAACAAAGTCGACCTTCAAACAACCTTGAAACCGCCACTTAAGGTCTCGAGTTTTATCACTATTTAATGTCCCTCTCCAAACCCTGCAACTTTTGTACTTCACTTTTTTTACTCATAATGCCTTGTTTCCAAGATATTAGCTTCTGTCAAGAAACACCCTGTATATAAATATATATTAGTGGAATCCCGACTATTCGGGATTTTCGATGTCGGGAACGGGACGGGAAATGCTCGGGACGGGAAATATAATTTCCCGAGTAGTTTCGGAACCTCATGATACGGTTTCGGTTACATAAAGTTCTTAACAAAGAACTGTTTTACTACAATTTGATTAATTAATTATTAAATATTCCCTTCTAAACGGGGATATTTGATACATGTACCTTATATGAAAAAAAATGTTATTGTATGTTAATTTAACTCTTTCTGGGTTAAAAAATTTCGTTAGAGATGTTAATCACTTAATTTGTTTTGAAACCTTATTCTGTTACTCTTGATTATAGTTTGTCTCTTATAGTTTATCTCATCCATCTAAATGATTTAATCAATTAATTAAAATTAAATTTTGATATTTTTTAAATATCGATAGAATTACAGAAACTTATATTTTGGCAATATCTATAAAGTATAATATATAAAAATTACATTTTTATTTTTTTTAGTCATTTAAATATTTTGCAATTTACATTTCAAATTTTAATATTTTGGATTTTTTACATTTCAGAAAATAATGATATTTTTTATAATTTGCATCTGCAACCACCACCCACAAATGAGGTTGAAGCCCCAGTGGCAACTACGCCACCAGAGGCACATGCACATGTCAGTCAGGTGCAAGAGGGGCAGGTACCCAGCGTCTGCACGATATCGTGTCCGACCATGTGAGTATTCCTAAAATTTCATTAATACCTTATTTAAATGCAAATAATTGAAGTAATTCTTTTTCAGTTATATATTAATAATGATAATTATATATTATATTAAATGATTTTAAATTTCGTCGTTAAGTTCGTTGGTAGGTGTTCGCCTTATTATATTTATATTTAAATTTTATACAAATCAACTAACATTAATTCCATTTTTTGTCATCTCCATTGTTTTTGGAGCAAATTATTATTATTAATTATTATTATTAAGCAAATTAAATTAAGTTAAACTACAATTGAAATTAATGTTAAATAAATAAAAATTAATAAACGTCAGATAAAATGTGAAAAAATAATCAGTAAATCGCCTCAACATACAGAATATACTGCGCACGCTAATGTTATCCCCTGTGACCGTAGGCGAGTGAGAGGGGGTCCCAATCTCCTCGACACAGAGTGGAACCCCCGAAATCTACCCTCTCATTCATTTTTTCATGTTTTCTGACCTTTATTAATTTATCTTTATTTATCATTAATTTCAATTTGTAGTTTAACTTAATTTAATTTGCATAATATTAATAATTGTCATTTGCTCTAAAAACAATGGTGATGACACAATATTCAATGAATTATTATTTGCATAAAATATAAATATAAATAGAATAAGGCCAATACCTACCTAATATATAAATATGAAGTTGGATAATTATATTCCTGTAATGTATGAAATTACATACATGCGTGCATGGTAATATTATTTATATAGTTTAATTTAATTTATTAGATCGTCGGCACAATGGAGGATTGCGCCATAGACAGGGTGGCAGCGGAAGAGTAGAGCAAGGTGGTGGTGGAAGAGGAGAGCGAGTTGGGAAAGAGGACCACGGAGAGGAAAGGGCGATGATAATGGACGAGGTGGCCACGGAAGAGGGAGGGCTGTCGAACACCATAAGTTTTCCTGCACATTCTTAATCTAAATTTGTAGGTAAATGTCCTATACAGGTTTCTCCATTTTAATTAACCCAGGTCAATATTTTTAAAAAAGTTTCATAACAAAAGTTGCATCATTTTGGAGGAGACCTCTAATGGCTCAGTCAAAATTTTGTTCTGATGGAGGTTTGGAGGTCTAATGAAGGTCAACTCCGTTTTTTCCAAATGGAAACACATATTTTGTATTACAGATTCGTATTCTACGATGAAAAATACGTAACTTTTGTAGGAAACATTTTTCTAAGATCTTAATTTTTTAAGATATGGAGGCATAAAACTAAAAAAAGATCGATATTAAATGATTTTTAAATCAAATCCAATCATGAAGAGAAAGAATTAGTTACTTCCTTTTTTTCGAAGTTTTGAATAACAGGCGCCACTTTGATATCACGAAAATGAAAAAAAACATCTTTTGTCTCTTACATTTTTTTTATCAAAGTTAATTTGATTTGATTTAAAAATCATTCCATATCCATCACTTTTTTAGTTTTAAGCCTACATATCTTTAAAAAAAATTAAGATCTTAAAAAAAAATGTTTCCTACAAAAGATACGCATTTTTTCTGCACCCTGTGTATATATATAATTTATATATATTTATATATATATATATATATATTTCAAAAAAATTGATAAAAAATCTTCATTTACATCAAAATTAAATATGAAGTAAAGAAATCAATACTTTTTGTCACTGAAAAACATTATTAGCATACAAATAAACTATTTTTGTTACTTTAAATTTGTATCTATAATTGCAGGATATCTAATTAAATGTATTAAAAAATCTTAAAAAGTAGAATTTATTTTCAAATATCTTAAAACCTTAAGGCAGAATAAAAAGATTTTTTAACAAAAGATGTTTCGTTTTCTGTGTTGAATACGATTCTGCCAAAAAATATAGGTTCCTATTAAAAAGAAAATTCGACATTCAAGCAACCTTGAAACCGCCACTTAAGGTCAAAAATTGTATCACCATTTAAGGTATTAAATGGTGATTAATTAATTAATCATATTAATTTTTTTTTTTGGTTAATAATAATAAGGTAAGAAAAACCACTTTTCATACAACGTTTGTACTGACATATAGTTAATAACTAATATGCAACTTAATACTGACTTAATACAACCTTAATTTATAGTAAAGTTGTTTGAGCCTAATCTAGGTGTAATTTACTGATTCTAGTTAAGAAGATTAAAAAAAGGGCGAGTTTATAGATCTTCTAATGACCTCAAGGTTTGTGGAGAAAGACTGAACCGAGATATAGCATTGGTAAGTATATTTCAAAAATATACTAAAGTTAATTTTATAATATTCTAAATCATCTGCACTGTCGACTCAATAATTATTGTTTTTAACTGTAAAAAAACTTTGAGTAAAATAACATGAATGGCTGAGAAATAATTCTGTATTATAATATTCTATTTTTCAGGTGTTGTTTACAGGTAAACTCTGAAGTTTGATGTCAACGGCATATCCACATGGCTCAATACAGGATTTGGTTTCTTTTTTTCATTTGGTTCTTTTGAACATCAGATAAGTACATTTTTATATTGTATTATTATACAACGCTTTGTTATGGAATTTTTGACTTTGTGAAATTTTATTATTTTGCAGGTTAGATTAAGGCAATCTCGGAAAGGATTTATCAAGATTTGCAAGAGCGAATCGCTCCAAGAGTTTAAAATAACTGCCTTTAGATGACTGATGACGTGACGGTCGAGCTAATTCTTTTCTGTAACAAGAACAGAAAGATTAGAAAGACTAAGAATTATTACATTGTAATTTTAATAGGTATAATAACATAAACAACATGTTTTAATGCATTTGATGTTGAGCGTGGCATATAATTATTCCAATTTTAATTATAGGCTTATTGAAAAACTGCAGTTATTCAGAAAGAAAGACTCCAGATTCCAGAAAGCTTATTGAAATACTCCAGATTCCAGTTTTTCATATATAGCTACTTCTTTCTTTTAGAATTATAATCAGCTTTTAAAAAGCTCAGGCCTAGTTGACCATTCATAAATCGTTAGTGCTCTTTTTTGTTTCTATTCTCTGTATATTTCAGACCTCCTCCGTTTTCCGTCTCGTGCATTGGCCGTTCTTTAGTAGCTGGAGCACCTTCCTACGTTTTATCAAGTGCAAGCTAAGTGCGGTTTCTAAAGATTCAAATCGATCGAAAGAAAAGATTCTACAATCGATGAGTCGGGCCGCTGCAAGGTACTATACGGTCAACTTAGGCAAATCAACGCAAAAGCGACGCATCTACATGATAAATATCTGTTAATATGAATGAAAACCATTTACCGATGACCATGAGGTTCATTGATTTTTTCTGATCGACTCAGCCTACAACGAACTCAATCCTTGCAGTAACAAATAAATTGCAGCATTGTTTATGCAGAATTGCATGGAAAAAATGAAGTTGGTGAAGAATTTAAAATTCTGAGATGAACGAACAAATTGTAATTCAATAAATATAAATTTTGTATACAATTTCGAACAAACACGCGGCTAGTTTTTCACTATTTTGATTATTATACACATTTCTGCGATTATAAAAGACAAACGGAGTCATCTCAAATCACTCACTACATACAAATCCTACGAAACAAACAGCTAATGATTTTGAAGATTTTAGAATTATCGAAAAATTGGAACTCGTTTTTCAGGTATGAAGACGCCGTCGATTTAATGCATGAAAACGAGTTCCAAGTTAACGACAATTCTAATCCTCCAATACGTTTGTTGCGTCTTAGGATTCGTATGCAATAAAAGATTTGAGATGACTCATTTTTTTGCCTCTCATAATCACAGAAATATTTATATTGAGC
Source organism: Archaeoteleia sp. ZL-2020 (assembly GCA_022817725.1). NCBI lineage: Eukaryota > Metazoa > Arthropoda > Insecta > Hymenoptera > Scelionidae > Archaeoteleia > Archaeoteleia sp. ZL-2020. Next base: position 7,951 of record JABFOW010000875.1, read on the forward strand.
AAAATTGGTCAGTTTATAAGGTCGTAACGTATGTTTGCAATCGATCGTGATATCTCCTTAAGTGTATAATATATATTTCTGCAAAACCGTATACAGCCAATATATGTACCGTTTTATTAGGGTTCTGGGCACCCCTATTGAAAATAACCGAGTCAAAAGTCGAGTCGGGATGTCCGACGCGGAATGCCAGAGAAGTCGTCGTATTAATCCTTGACTATGGGGGATACTTGAAGTTCAAAGTAATTCAACGTTGCTATAGGTTGTGAGTTAAGTAGAACATAAAATCACACGTTAATATGGCCGTTCTGACCAAGTGGTTAAGTGCCTTGCCTCGTAGTATGAAGATAGCGCGTTCAAGAACGGGTAGCGGCGAAATTTTTTGTATGCTTTTTTTCTTTATTTACGTATTTATTATGTTATATTTACACTTAAAAATGAAAAAAAAATGTGTACTGTTTTGTATTTTAATTGGATTCAGAATCGGATTTGCTTCGAATATGATTCCGAATCGGATTTGTGCGAAATAATTTGAAAGTCGGTTTCGGAGTCGGATTTTTTTAGCGACCAAATCACGACGCGGTTTCTGCCGAAGGATCCTCGTCGGCATTCCGCGTCTGACATCCCGTCTCGGCTTCTGGCTCGGTTATTTTCAATAGGGGCGGCTTAAAGTGTGTAGAAGCATTCACAAGTGAGCAAGAATGAGCATAGTTCAGCACGGATTACTGATAATGTATGGACAAATATTTACATGCAAACAAAAACGAGCAGGTATTGTGAGCACAGATCAGTACGCCGGTGGACAAAAGTACTCACAGGTAAGGAGCAACGATCATCTGCGCTCGTAAAAACGTACGTGCGCGTAATCCCACTAATTACTACTACAAGTAGCCACAAAACTTCTAAGCGTAGTGCTCGTATGCACGTGTTCATATCGTGCTCGTAATTTCAGCACGGTGGCGTTATTAATTTCCCAGTAAGCAAAATGATACTATATTTGTGTTTTTTTATGGAGAAAAGTTTCACAAACATTGTGCCAAGGTGCATCATCAATAGACGTCAACTATTGCGAAATAAATTACTGAGAAATAAAACTCAAATAATGTAGCAATAGAATGTATGTTTTTAATTTCGTAATTTTTGCAGTATCATTATGCAAAATTATGCAAAAAATGTTTAAAATGTAGAATACGCATAAAATAAAAAATCTTGCATCAGGAATTCGAACCAGAACCTTCAAATTGTCATCTCCATGCTCTTCCTCTGAGCTACAACGTCACTTGTAAATACTTAGCATATTAGTTATATACTCAGCCATCGGTCTTGTCAAACTCTTGGTCTATTTATTATTATTATTATTTATAAATAGGGTAGGGCGCTATCGCCCTTAGTCACCACGACCTACAAGATCTACTATTACCCCTCTAAATTTCATCTGCTAGTCCGCACCCTCAATATCTAGAAAGAGATACAAGGCACTCTGTCCTCTAAGACCGTTTCTACCTTATCGATGAACTCCAGTAAGGCAGTTTCAGTTGATTTGCCCTTTTGATAGGCATGTTGTTTGGAGTGCAGGCTGTTTTCTCTCAGCCACTCCTCTCTTATGTAGAGATGACCTTCTCCATTGTTTTCAGAATGAAAATTATCGGTCTAAAGGATCTCGGTTGGGCATAGTCATCCTTCCCAATTTTGGGAATGTAAGCTACTCTCTCCTTATTCCATTCCTCTGGTATATATCCCCAGGCATAGCTATATCATAGGCATATTAGTAAGATGTGAGAAAAAAAGGTATCTCACCTGCTGCAATAGCGCAGGGAAGACGCCATCCTCCCCCTCTTTTTTATATGGTTTAAAGGTGTTGATAGCTTATTCTATGTATTTTGGCCTAAAGGCCAGGGTTGCTCTTTTCAAATCCCCACTGGAGGGTCTTATCAGGCGTCGTTCAGTGTTTATACCTGGAGAGCCTCTATTTCTATTTTCACTGAGTCGGAAAAGTGTACTTGTGCCATAAGCTCTAAGGTTTCTCTCTCCGTCTCAGTAAAAGATCCATCGTTCTTTTTTAACAGCCCAAAGTTATTAGTAGGAGCCTTAGACATAACCTTGTGGCGTCTGGCTCCGTGCGAGATTTCCAACACCTCCCCACAGAACCTCCTCCAGGATAGTCTTTTGGCCTTCCTAATTTCCCTATTATAATTCGTTAGTGCTTCTTTATGTCTCCCAATTATTGGTGCCTTTAGCGTTATTGAATAATTTTCTTGATAGTCTTGTGACGAGGC
>JABFOW010000876.1:0-10221 GCA_022817725.1 Archaeoteleia sp. ZL-2020
CTTTTCTTTGTATATTTATCCAGGATGATGAGATTATCATGTAATGTAATGTTACATTAGCCTCTAGCCACAATGTTTATATAAATCACTAATGTAACCTCACTTTTCTTTGTATACATATGTTAAAATATAATTATATATTTAAAGGTACCGATCGCTTCCGCCACTTTTGAAAGATTTTAAAATCACTTATGATGAACGATAGTGCTGCCATTAGTACATATATATATTAGCGGTGAATCTGTGCGCTGGACAAATGAGGCAGAAGCTAGTATAGGGTAATATGTAGAACAGAAAAAGAAGGAATGAGAAAGATCATGATTGGTTAATCGCATCTTAAAAATAGTCTTAATTTTCCATGATTGAAAAGGAAGGAGGACAGATATATAATAAAAAACGTAAAAGAATCATGAATAAGACTCTACGATAGTAAAATTAGGTGTAAACAATTCGCGAAGTACGCGACAAATCTTGATATATGTTATAAAAGTTATTATAACGACAAAAGTTGCAATATCAGATTTCCGTCTATTTCTACTCAGCTCTTCTTACAGTAAAAGATTACTCGAGCGTTATTTCATATGTCATTTTATAGGCGGTTTTTTAAAATCTTGATTGAATAAATATACTTACATATGTTGTCGAAAATGTAATGCAATTATTTAAATAGATAGTAATTATACTATTGTATTTCAAATTTTTTAAACCAAATAGGATATACATAATGTTAATATGAATAAAGAAATAAATACCATTGAATCAAAATGTAATAATTAACAAACTTTGTTGTTTACCTATTGAGGGTCTGCTTTACAGAATTATAAAGAAATAAAACTTAAACTTAAACATTAGTTCTTACTATGCTATTATACTCCAAAGAACGATATTCCCCTTCAAATATTTCTGCAGTTTGACTTGCAAATTCCCATTCTGGCGATATTCTTGTAACGTTATAGGAACATAACGTTGTAGGAACTTCAAAAAGGACATTTGCATGAAACTTAGCAAGAACGTTTCGCTTCTGGTAGGATTGTTTAATTCAAAGGTATACTGAGTGTAGCGGTATGTAAAGCAAACAAAACTGGATTGGGATATATTTAAATTATTTTCACTGGTTCAAATTTAATCATATCCGTTATCTTAAATTTTCTTCTGTAAGACCCCTTGATAATCTTATTTTACGACCAAAAAGCAAAGGCACACCTTACAACAAAAAATTATGGTAAAGGTAATGGCTTTAGTCAAATTAGGTTTTATACTTTAATGAATGAAATTTGGTTGGAGTAACTAAAGCAAACCATTACCATAATTACATATAAATACAGGCGCAATATATATCATACGAAAAGAAGATGATCCTTTGTAACTTCAGAAAAGCCAGCTGTATAACCAGATGTCATCACTTCATTGTTACAATGTAAATCATAATGGTCTTGATGTTTGTCCGTGTTGCGTGACAAAAGTCATGAGTGAAAGATGAGAAAATAATATTGATGATAAAATTATTTTTTCATCTATAATTTTCTTCAACTATATTTTGGAAATATTGGAAATCGCATACGAAGGATAAATGTGCAAAATAATTTTTATACATTTCACTAAAGTTACACAAATTTGTAGGTTATTATTCAGAACTTCTTCATATTTCGAGGTCTCTAAATGCTAAATCCCCAAAAGTTGCTTTGAAAAATATTGCAGGTAAGATAATGAAATTGAATTAACAAAATATAATTTTTTATACAGATATATCATACACACTAGCGATGAAACATATGGATTTTTTGTATTAACTTAATTTTTTTGTATTATGAGAAGTTCTATAATGTATAACTTCTCTTATTTTATATAAGGAACAAAACTTTTCGGAATTATACTCAAACGACATGCGGGTATTTTTGAACAGTTTTACACGCCCATAATTACAAAGTAGTGTTTCATACACCCACTGTTAAGAGTTTTTTAATGTGTCCTTTGGAATAGAATGTCAAAAATCAGATGGTGTAATGAAAATCACACTGTCAATATGTCAAAGTTCCTAATTCCAAATCAAAATCGATTTGAGTGTGCAAATGCAATTTCAAAGATTTGTAAACTATACTTACATAATAATATCGGATATTGTTATCTTTAAAATTTAGTCCTTCTTGAAATAATATATTGGTTTGTTTTATCTCTTGTATAATTCAGTATTTCGTTCCAATTAAACATTTTTTTCAATATTGTAAGGGAATCTAATTTTTCGACTGTTTAACTTCATTAATTGAAGAATTTGAATTTAAATGTTGTCATATGAGTCGATATTATAGATTTTATATTTTATTCATAGATCTGTTTTTATTATTAACTAGTGATTAGTTAACAAACTGTACCATTTTAATTTGCGTGTTTACACTGCAGTCTCCTTGGTTTGGGCAATTCGGCAATGTGTATATATACATACATATTATAAGTATCATTAATTATACATAAGTTTACACATACTTTGTAATCAAATTGGCGATAGATCCCTTGACATGCAAATTTGCCCATTTTTTGTATCTTTTATAATTATGCCGATATTTCGGGAGGTACTTTTAAAAGGGACACCCTGTATATTTAAATGTACACAGTTGTGAGACTGATATTCTAATATTCTATTATATTCTAAAACCTAAATATGAAGATACTGCAGTTATTTTCCAAACTATGCCCAAAATAAATAAAATCCACATCAAAATTCAGAAGTCTTTCTTATTAGTTAATGTAATATGATACGAATACATATAATATATCTATATACATAATTTACTGATTTTCGAAAACTGATTGAGTATACTTACATCGTATATCGATATATTTTCTACAATTAATTGGATTAAATCTATAAAATTGTAGGTAAACCTACAAAGCCTATTGCAAAACTGGATAACAAGATTCCGAAACTAATACTTACAAAGGTTTGTGTAGAAGAGATATCACATCGGAATAAAATATGTAACTGTATATGCATTGCTAAAAATTCTTGTATAGATTTTCTATAATATTTTAGGTAATGCTTTTTCATCGAATTATTAATTGTTTAGGTCATTATTCTAAGAATCGCGCAGCTTCTTTGAAAGATAATTGTGACGATAATGTAAATGACAATGTATCAAATGTAGACGTTCATGATAGCGATAACCAGACTAGTGATATAAGTTTTTCAACACAATCCCTGTTAGGAAATATTACATTTCAAGAAAATGAATTGAGTAATATTGACGAAATGCTTTCTGAGAAATGGACACGGACGGATGATAGTTTTACAGATTCTAATGTCACTCCTTTAATGTCTTCGTCCAATCATTTTGATTCAGACTATAACGTTTCAAGTATTATTTCTGCAAGTGAAAGTTCAGTCGATCAGTTAAGTGACGTTGAAAACAATTTAGAAAATGAAAATCAACCGCAAATCGAAGACAAAGAAAATGAAAAGGCAACTACACAAAACAAAAATAACGAATCTATAAACGATATATACTCTCCACATTACAAACATGGAACTTGTGGTCGAAAGAATGACGATATGTACGTCACTGCGATAAATCCACGTGTTGTTAAAAAACATTTCTGTTTGTATTGTCACAAAATGCTAAGTAAAATTGGAAGGCATCTGGAACTAAAACATTCAAATGAAAAAGATGTTAAGAAATTTATGGTTCTTCCAAAAAAAACAAGGAGCCACTAAAAATTATAGAAATAATAAGAAATCAGGGAGACTTCGAGTTTAACACGAATTCTATGTTTAATGATGGGGAACTAATTGTTGCGTGTAGGAATCAATCAACGGGAACGTACAACGATGCTCATTATATTATTTGCATGGGTTGTTAAGCATCGTTTTCTAAAACAAACATTCGTAAGCATGTTAGGCGATGCATGCCAAAAAAGGAAAAATATAATCAATCAACTATGATATTAGGACGAATCATAGAAAGCCGGGTGCATGCAGAAGCAAACATGAGAATGCGGTCCTCCATCTTACCTGTACTAAGCGATGATGACGTTGGCAACGTTGTCAGACACGACGGATTAATCATCGAATACGGCAATAAAATGTCTTTGAAATATAAACACGAACACGAGGAAACTATGATTAGGGCTAAACTACGTCTCCTTGGTCGGTTAGTGTTGGAGCTTCGTAAGGTGAATACAAATATAGTAAATTTGTTCCACTTGTACGACCGTAGGTTTTGCAATAGTTTTTTAGAAGCGGTAAATGTTGTTGCTGGATTCGATGAAACGAATCAACAATACAAGTCACCCGCGGTTATGGTACTCTCATTAAACAAGTTGCCGATATCTATTTGTTAAGATGCATAAAAGAAATCGACAAAGAGAGAAAAAAATTAACCAAGGATTTTCTTAAAATTATTGAGACCGATTATGGTATTAACATAAATAGAAATGTCGTTGAAACACAAACAAAAACTGCAAGATTGAAAAAACTCTCCCTTCTTCTCAAGACATTTTCAAGCTGCATACATTTTTCAAGCGAAAACGGGTATCGGCAATCAAAATCTTACAAAGTGGTTTTAATAAAGATGCTTGGTATAATTTATTAGAATCGACATTAATATCTATACAAATTTTTAATCGAAGGCGTGCTGGAGAAATAGAACGGGTCACTATAGAAGATTTTGAATCTTACGAAGGAATTAACGAACAGACAGATGCAGAGGTCTATGAATCTTTGTCTAAAGCATCAAAAGAATTCGTCAAAAAATACGTCCGATTTCTCATACGAGGGAAAAAAAACCGTACGGTACCTGTTCTTCTTGATGCTGAGATGTTACAGTGTGTAGAAACCATTATTAAATACAGAAAAAATGCTAAAGTACACTCGCAGAACAAGTATATTTTCGGATTACCAGGAGATTTGAAACAACGAACAAAATATTGCCGAGCATGTGATTTAATGAGAAAATTTGCAACGGAATGTGGAGCAAATATTCCCGAAACCCTTCGTGGCACGATATTGCGAAAACATATTGCGACAAAGTGCATGACTTTAAATTTAACTGAAGAAGAAACAAAAGAGTTGGCGAATTTCATGGGACATCATGAAAAAATTCACAGGTCGCATTATCAGATGAAGCTGGCGTCAAATGACATTGTTCAAGTTTCACGCTTGTTAGAAAGAGCGATGGGAATATCAGCCAATGATTCGGATAGCGAAAATGGAGAAACTAATGAACATTTACGAGCAGGAGAGAATTACGATTATGATGAAATTAATTCATTTGATGAATCCATATGCACTGATAAAACTCCAAAAAGAAGGAGTCAAAAACTAAAACTAGCAAAAACAAGCTTAAAAAAGAACCGTCGCTCCGGTAAGTGAATAAATGTATTTATCATGTGGTTCAAGGTGAAACGTTATTGTAACAATTTAATACAAAAAATCAGAATATAATAAGTATTATATTGTATTATTTAATATAATATAATAAATAATAAGTCAAAATATCGTAACCTTCCTATTATTCAGCAACATTTTAGTCTCTATACTTATATTTAACTATTCGGCTTTGCTGGCCGGATGGATTTAACTTTAAATATTTAAATGTTTTTCGCATTTAATGCATATGAATAATTTATTTCTATGTCGCTAAAAGAAAGATACGATATAAAATCTTAGAATTACTCGACTTGTAAACTATTTTTAATGCTGTGAGCACGTTTGTTTCATATGCATATGATTCGCACACACAGAAAAATCGGTTTCTAGCAACCATCCATACAGTTAATTCAGGACTTAACCTTTATTTAATAGTTATATGCGCCATTCACATAAAGTTCATTTAATCATTAATAATGGTCACATCAACCATTACAAATGGTTAATTAAAAATTCAACCATCATTTGATGGTTGTGCCAACTATCCCAATATGATTGTGTCAACAAGCACAACCATGAAAAATAATCAATAAAATAGTTTTTTCAATATAACGATGTACATTTTTGAAGCCGATTGTCTATTCATACCGCTTTGCATCTCCGTACATTTTTATTAATTAATTCGCTAGATCAAATGACGATGTTTCATTTATTATAACAGTGCAAAAGCGCACACACATATTTAGACAAGAATGACATCCTACGTACTGCTTTCATGCTGCATTAGCGTATATCCAATTGTTACTTTTGCATTTAATGCTAATAAGCACTGAGTAAAACATTTATTTCCTCATAAATAGCAAAATATTGTTTTCGCATTTTAGGAAATATAGTAAAAGATGTCAAATTCTTCATCAAGTAAAAATTGTAATTATTTTACAATTAACACTTTTAGTTGTAGTTGCGTTATTGTATATTATTGGCATTTATTACATAATTATAAACGTTCTCAATGATTCTTTTGGTTCCAGCGGTGGATATTAGAATAACTTTTAAAGGATGATTGCACCTAAAACTGACGTGTATAACAATTTAAATCTTTCGGTCCTCGAGCGCCAAGCGAGAGGGAATGCAAGACGAGAATAAAAAAGGATCTTGCGAGAAAGACAAAGCGCCGTTCGTTTGTCCAATTATAAATAAAATTACGTGAATTATAAGTGTTTCATAAGAATGCAGGCGACCTACTCTTGAGTTTTCACGTACCGTATGTGACAACTAAAGAATAGGTTCTCTGGACGTAATCATAATCCTACCTTAAACTACGCATTAATTATAAATTCAGGTGTCTACGGGCTTTGCAAAATATTATACAAATTCCGAAATCTTAAGCTCTTGTACTTAGTGTGCATATACTTATTACAGATCCAATAAGATATCTGCAACACCCAGTACTGCCAGGGTAATATCCGAGCTCGCATCTTTACCAATTACCAATTTTTACTTTTTATAATTAAAATACATTGTATACATTATCAAGTTATCTAACTATGACTATATTAGGAACTACTCATATTTTCACTTACCTAGCGCATTTACTTTAATTTAATTTTGGCATATTGGTTTTATGCAAACAAATTATAAATTTTACATTGAAAATTTAAAATTATATTGTCATTGATCAGAAAAAAATTTAAACATGTCCCAGCCAGGGTTTGAACCTGGAGCCTTTCGATTTCACGTCGGGTGTGCTAACCATTAAACCACCGGGATCACGACATGAAGAAATTTTAAATCTAAATGGCTTTTATTATTAAGAGATTTATAGATGTTATTATACATTTTACAATTACCTATAGAGTCTAATTTATCGATATGGATCGAGATACATTACGAATCATTTTATTTCTGATAATTGGCATTCTAAATAATTTTTCAAGCTTAAATTTACTTGTATTTGTAATTTGTATGCATATGAACTAATATGCGCAAAATATTTAATTGTTTAATAATTTCTATAACTTCTAAAATTTTAGAATATAGATAGATGCGCTAGGTAAGTGAAAGTATTGATAGGTCCATATATGGTCAAGTTTTCATTTAAAATTTTATCATGTCGTAGTCCCGGTGGTGTAATGATTAGCACAGTCGGCGTGTAATCGGAAGGCTCCAGGTTCCACCCCTGACTGGGACATGTTTAAGTTTTGTTCTGATCAATGTCAATATAATTTTCAATTTTCAATTTTCAATTTAAAATTTATAATTTGTTTGCATAAAACCAATATGCTAAAATTAAATTAAAGTAAATGCGCTAGGTAAGTGAAAATATGAATAGTTCCTAATATAGTCATAGTTAGATGCCTTGATAATGTATAGAAATTAGTGGAACACCTTTAAATTCAATTGATAAAATACATTGTGTTTGTATGTAAATCTGTAACAAAAAGACCCATGTAGGTATTGCCATACAATCATTGTATATTAAATTTAATTAGCTGGAATAAGAAAAGAGAACTTAATTTATGGTTAGTGCCCTAATAGAAATTTCGTTCTGCCTGTCACCAGGCCCCTGCCTGGTTACCCGCATTTCTTGTAAGAGTCCATTACTGTCATTTAAAGCTACCTAAAGAATGCCACGTAGTTAAGGTTGTGCAAAAGCACAATCGATATAGTTTATGCGTAAAATCGGTTTCATCTGTTAGTTCTTCTTTGTAAGTTATTATAACTATGATATCGTGAATTGAAATTTTGTTGGTGTGTAATGGTCAACATATTTTCTCTATCTAAAAATAATAGTTATTACTTATACACGATTTAAAATTTGTGTGTATGACCATGAACTCGCCAAAGCTCAAAAAACCTCTGTGCCAAGTTCCACAGTGGCATGTGTATAAGTTGCCTCTGTGACAAGCTTATAAAAAAATACGCAAAAATAATAAAGTATATGCAAACTGCAAGTATTGGTCGAAAGAATATGTTTCACATTGCGACCTTATGTTAAAACATACACTTCAATGCGTCGATACGCCGGTAGTTGTGAAGGAATCGCTACATGTAAAATATAACCTCAAAGACACCGCCAATCTTGAAGATTGCGATTATTCCGAGGAAGAAAAAGATTTGTACCAAATAATATATTATAGTTGAGATGGTTAAAATAAGTTGCATTTTTTAATAACATTTTAGCTGAAAAGAAAATTTGAATTTAAAACATTATCCACAGGGTAGTGCAAAACTAAATCTAAATCTCCCATTTCTCCACCGGATAAGAAAAGAAAGTAATTGAATTTAAAATCAATGCCATATTTGGATTCTATGAGTGCTCAGTTACAAAAGGAGCTTGTAGAATCTTTTAGCAGAGCTATTTATTCTTCTAATATTTCTTTCCATGTTGATAATAACTAGTACTAAAAGGAATTTTTAAAAAAAACTGAGGTCATCTTTCAAATTGCCTAATAGACATCAGTAGGAAACAAATTTGTAAACAAAGAACATAGTAATGTGGAAGAAACTGTGATTGAAAAACTATCTCAATGTGACAAAGTCAATCTCTGCACGGATGGTTGGTCGAATATGTGTAATGAAATTATAATTAATTTAATAATAAATAAATTTTATAATAAAATGTAATACCTTGTGACAATGATCAGAAATTATTATATTGTCAGCAGGTTATTGGCACGCAAAATTACGAAAATGTTAACAAACTTTTTCGTAATTTGCGCAAATGCTAACAAACATTATATTAACATTCAAAGTATACAGATTTAACATATATTAAACAATGCTATTAAACAATGGATGATAAGCACCACTACATATACAAAAATTATAATAATCGACGCTTACATGGACATTTTGTAACTATTAGGTTACATTAAATATGTTGCAAATTAAATATGTATATGGAAGAGTAAACTTATTTAACATATAATATATTACGAGTTTTGATTTAAAAATACATTTGTAATACAGTAATTACAGCATAAATACAAAAATTAGCGTGTTCTTACAAACCCCTTTGATAAATTTACGAATTTACGTTATGATGTTTAAAGAGATATAAAATTAAATTGACTAGTTTTCACAAATAAATAATTAAATTAAAAATTAAACTACTTCTATCAAAAGAATACGTGTTAATACCTGACACTGTATGATTTAATTAGTAAAAGATTGCAATAAGAGTTCTAAAAATCACATTATTTCAGTGTACTTACAAGCACCATCTGGTAGATATTTTCAACAAACTTAATAGATATTTTCAAAAACAAAAGCATAAAATATTTTTTCACAAATGAAACGGGAAAGTTTGAAGGAAAGTTGCAGCTTCCAACCAAAAAAAGGTAAGGAAAACAACGTTTGTACTAGTATATAGTTAATAACTAATATGTAACTTAATACTGAATGTAACCTTAATTTATAATAACGTTGTTTGTACTTATGTATGTGTAATTTACTCATTCTAGTTAAGAAATTAAGAAAATATCTATTTAAAAAAAGGGTAAGGTTATGGTTTTATTTTTCTGGTTCGACATGGGTCAATACAGAAATTAGTTTTGAGGAGCTGATAAACCTTTCAAAACATGAACATTAGATAAGTACTTTTTCATATTACATTACTATTATTACATTACTTTGTTATTGAATTATTTACTTTGTGGAATGTTATTATTATTTTGCAGATTAGGTTATTAAGGCAATTTACCAAATGATTCATACATATGCACATATATGCATATATATACACGTTTTCATTCAATTTGAGGAGCTGATATGTTTTTCACAAGCAATTTTGTCTGTGTATCAGATTATGCATTCGGTAAGTAAAAATTATTCAATCTGCACTTTTGACTCGCTCTGCC
>JABFOW010000877.1:0-10214 GCA_022817725.1 Archaeoteleia sp. ZL-2020
TGATTGGATTTGATTTAAAAATCATTTGATATCGATCTTTTTTTAGTCTTAAGCCTTCATATCTTAAAAAATTAAAATCTTTGAAAAAAATGTTTCTTACAAAAGTAACGTATTTTTTCTCGTAAATCTGTAATACAAAATATGGGTATTCATTTGAAAACCGGAGTTGACCTTTATTTGACCTCCAAACCTCCATCAAAACAAAATTTTTACTTAGCCATTAGTGGTCCCCTCGAAATGATACAACTATTGTTTGAAACTTTTTTCAAGATTTGGCCATCTGTTCAAAATATTGGCCTGGGTAAATTAAAATGGAGCACCGTGTACAATATATAATAATGACATGAAACCGATTGACATTATTTATTTTATTTTCTTATTCAAATAATTAATAAAATGTTCTTAAGTTTTTACTAAAGTTTTTGTTTACGTGATTATTGATAAAATCCTATTTTTTCCTGTTGAGAGTTATGGAATTCAAATTTTAATAACGTTTAATATTATGATATGATAATCTATATCTTTGCAGGGTAACTGATTCGAACGGAATACTTAATTTTCCTTTTATTTTTGCGTTAGTTAGAAGTAATTATATTAATCGTACTTTATATTTCTTATCATTACTTTAGAATCACGTTTTCATTTCTTTAGTAGGAAAACGACGGTAGTAATCCTTATAATTCTTTTATGAACCATTTACAATGAACATGGCAATCACGTTCTTTTCAGCGCAAATACTTTTACGATTGTAAGGATCGTAAGATCTCTTCACGATTGTAAAAATACGTGAAACATGTTTTACGATCAAAGTACGTTCTTATGAGTTGTCGTTAAAAGTCATGAAAATATATAATCATTGTGAATAACGTTAACATCATGTAAATCATTGAGAAATGTATAAGTTGCGTGACATCCATATTGATACAACGTTATGAAATTTTAATTTTGTATCTACAAAAGAAATAAAATGCCAGACCAAATATATAATATGAAAATAATATGAAGCCTTAAAACTAAAAAACGATATTGAAGTATTTTTTCAAATATGTCTATTTAAACAGACATAGTTTTCAATATTTCACGTATGAAATACATGAAACACTACGCAAGGCAATAAACTCATTGGAAGAATAATATATATATATATATATTCAGTCTGAAGCTTTATTAATTAATGGTTGCGGCAGAGACTGAAAAAAACGTGCACCTATTCCCTATTTAAAATACAAAGTACAAAAAAAATTAAAATTAATTAAATAATGTCTAATTTAATTAATTTAGGACACAATTCTACTTATTTAAGATATATAGAAATAACTACTGTACTAATTGTAGTGACATAAATATCAAATAGAATACTAATTTATAATAAACAGTATCGATTATTCAAATATTCGTATGCAATTAATTTTAGAAATGTAATGTTAATGTTTATATAGTATGTATTATAAGAAATTTTATTGTAATTGCATGTGCTGGCTTATTAATAAAATTATTATATAAACTAAACTTTTTTATGATTCTAAAGAACATGATAGTAGTTTAGCCGCCTGTTACTAAATTCCGTTTACGTATAGCATCCCGTATTTCGCATATACTCCCGTTCACGTTCAAATTAAACGCATTCATTATGCGTAATATTACTCTATAAATTACGTCGTGTGAAGCCAATATAAGAAAAGTATCAATGCTATAATTCCGTACGGTGTGATATAACTAATAATTTATTTGTCAATAAATGTAATTTAATCAAGAAATGTGTCTATTTAATGAACAGACGTAGTTTTCGAAATTTCACGTATGAAATATATGAAACACTACGCAAGGCAATAAACTCATTGGAAGAATAATACGCGATAAATACTTACATTTCAAAACTATTCAGTCAACAAAATGTCTACCGAAACGTTTGGTTGGATAATTTTAGTTACTTAAACCACATATTTTACTTGAAATAACCAATTATCTCATTATATCAAACTTTAGTCTAGTTATCAAAGCCAATCTTTTCTTCTTCTTTTCATTTTCTTTCTTCTTTTCATTTTCTTTTTTTTCGTTTATTTTTATAAACGGTACAAGTAAGGGCAACAATAAAACGGTTGGCTGTAAACAGAATTCTTCCAGATAGAAACAGTGTTATTGTAATCGCAACAATTGCAATAGAAGAATATTACACGTACAAAAATTCTATTTCTGTCTATAAGATTTCATTACTTTTTCTATATATATCATTCATTTTTTGAGTGTGGTTATCTCAAACTATATTTATAACATTCAAATGATATCAAATGCTATACATTAATAATTATTTGATTACAAACTTAATATATAACTTATTTGAATTAGGTTTTTTATTTTGAAACACATCAGAATGAATTTATTTGAAATTGTAGACAAACAGAAATTAGTTTTCTTAAAATTATTTATTTGATTCGTATTAAAATAATTATTATTTCATTGATAGATATTTTATTTACTTTCATATTTATATTCATATTATCATTTTATATATTACATAAAACTATGACAATAGATAAAAAATCGCACTCTGTACAATTTGAATGGTACGAGTAAGGACAGCAACGAAAATTTGTTAACCCTCTCCAGCACACAATAAATAAATACAAAAAATATGAGTAAAAAATATAACGTTAATGTATGGAATCATTGGACTAGAGAGGGCAGTATGGATTTAATCATTGAGCTTAACAGAAAAAGAATTATTATCAACAGAAATAATGTCCTTGTAATCGCAATAATTACAATAATAGCACGTCGCATAATTCTGTTTCTGTATACAATCTTTCATTGATGTCCCAACTATGGTTTTCAGTATAAATAAAATCTAATTTCGTTAAGTAAACTTTAATATAATACACGCACATTATAAAAAATTAGTATATATTATCATGTGTTCTATTCTAAGAATTATGATCTGAGCTATATAATATTTTGTACCACAGGCAGCGTTAGGGATCGAGCAGTGGTTATTGACGTAACGCCACGATTTAGCGTTGCGTTGACGTAAAACTAGTAATGAAACCATCTTTATGCATCAAGCCCATTATGCGTGAAAGTTTTATACGTCCCGTATGTTATGTTCGAAATTCAATATGGGCCCAGGCCATATATACAAAATCCGTTATGCGCCACGTATGTTGTACAGAAATACCTTGAGTTCTTGCTTCAGCGCGTAATTGAGAGTAGTGCATTTACGGCAGTGCCCTGCGGTGGAGCTGCACGCCGCTCTCCCGCAGTTTGACGACAGCTGCCCGATAGTATAAGGATGCATATTGAGTACAGACTGCAATGCAAAACTTAAAAAATTTATACCATTTCAAGTTGTATTTTGCTATTTTTAGAGAGGTTTACAATTTAAAATGTTCATATCTTTCTTTGTGAACTGTTATTATACCCTCAATAAAAGTATAGAAAAAACAATTCGAATCTGTCAATTTAACAAATTAACCAATCTATTGACCAAATAATTTAGTTGTATTATCGAAACAAATTTATTCTATAATCTAAAATTGAACTAAAAATTTGGTTCTACCAACCATAAATTTTGTTGAATATATGATGACAAAATAATTTGGTGATACGAACCTAAATTTGGTTGACAGTACTACATCGTTTTCTCTGACACACAAGATACAATTTATAAGTTATTTTATATTCATCTTAATTTATTTAATAATTAAGCATTTTCAAAATAGTATAACATAGTAGATTATCCAATAACTTCCGTTATTCGTCTTTCTACTAACTTAAGAGGATCTCACACCAACCGAGAAATTTGTTTAATATGAAATGGGATTTGTATACGTTCCCGAAGAGTTTACGACCTTTCTATAGACGCATAGAAAGTATATTGAAAAAGTCAAGGAACGATTTAAAAGTTCAGAAAAATGTAAATTTTTAGGAAACGACAAATAAATTTTCTTACTGTGTGCATTCCCAAACTGTACAATCTTATTTTAATGGTCAGATACTTTTATAAAGTGTTTTATAGAAACTTTCACGTTCGCCAAACTACTTGGCAGGTAATGTAAGAATATACTGTATCTTCTTAAGACAATTGCGTATACTGAAAAATCTGGTCTACATTAGCAATACTAACCTATAAACGAATTTTACGTAAGCAGTAGGCTCCCACTTTAGAAACTCTAAACAAATGAATCATCGACAGACCCATGTAAGAGTACGATGGTTTTTTATCTCTTTTTAAATGTTTTTCATGGAATTAATTCATGTATGGGTTTTTGTAATGCATCTTGATTGCTTTTCCACGAATTTATTGGTTCATGTCATTTGTTTAGTCTAGCCAGGATACAAGCATATTACTACACCTTTGGATTAAGAGTATAGGCCATTGATAATTCCACATATCTACACTGAGAAAAAAAATGGGTGACAATTAACCATTTTTATTAGCTAGCATGAGATACTCTGTTGACTGCAATGATATTTCCTATAAGTTTGGGAACTATTACAGTTTAACTTTTTTTTTATTAATGTCTGTAGGAAAAATTACTGTCTGATATTAAAATGTACAGATTCAACTAGCAGTTCTTGAAAGTCGCAAAAATTAGTAACACATGCGGTGTAATCTGCCAAAGTGCAGAGTATATATTTCTATAAAATATAGTAATTTGTCTTCCTAGGGGACAAAGTGAGGGGGCACACTTCCAACACGTATTAGTAAACATAGACGAGTATGTTCCGCGCGTATGTTGCATCTTTGTCTAACATATATTATGAATATATGTAATTCTTGCATGGATTCAATCGTGTTGACACACGATGGTCACAGATGGCAATTACAGAAAAATTTTAAAGCATCATTTACCATTTTGATGACAGTCGTGGAATGTTTGTGAAAAAAGCTATTACCATATTTACTAGAAATTTATATCATATAAGTGGTAATTTTGTTAATATACTGATAACATTTTCTAGTCGTTGTAATACACATTTATAATATTTTTTGTCGACGTTTCGACCATAATTTCGGCTTTCTTCAATTAATAGATTTAATTCAAAATAAATGATAATGCAAATTATTATTTTTGTCCAACCATCTAACGATTGCCATTTCATAATCTATACTGCAACATTTTTCTGAGTACATGAGAGCCGGTCGTAAATTATTTGTTAAATTGAACATGAGTAGTGGTACATAATAATCAATATATAATACAACATATAGTAAGGTACTCGGCAAAAAATTAGTCATCCTTCGTATTATGGTTATAAAATATTGTACAATGTATATTATAATTCTAAAGTTATATTTTATACAGGTGAAAAGTAATTATGATCGTTATTAATTTATTAAGTTAAATGTGTGTAACAATTCACCGCTGGCTACACAAACTGAATTCGTTTTTAGCCAAGATATTGCATTTCTTTAATTCGTACATATCGATTTATTATATGCATTGTAGTGTATTAATATCCTGTTAAATAATACTGTCGAACTCATCCAGTCGACTAGCTTCAATTTTCCGCCATGTATTGAAAAACAAGGTATATTAAATTTTAGTATATAAATATATTTAGTATAGAAGTGAAGAATAATTTTCAATGAAAGATAAATTTAACTATATAAATAATTAATTAATTTATGTGATATCACGATTTATCTTTTATCAATTTTATACTCTTGAAGCGTGAAACTGAATTGTAAATTAAAAACAATAAAGTAGAAATACATTATGATTTATAATACAATTATAAATAACAATAAATTATTCATCAATATGAATTAGATCATAAATTATATTTATATTACGCATTTATGATATGTATAATAATATTCGTAATCGTATAATACGCGTTATCAATAGAAAGCAAATAGAATTCCAACTTCCACAATAATCTCTCGTTACATATCATCCATAAAAAGCCATCATTATTGTCAATTAAGATTAACCATTTTCCATGACCTAAAACAGTTTCAGTTCGCATGGTTGCTCATCCTTGTAGTGGAGGGGAAATGCTTTGCGCGCCAGACGAAATTTTATTGCGAGACGAAAACGAGGATACTCAACGTAACGCTGTAACAGCCTAGAAAGAGACGGAGAAAAAAAGAAAGAACGAAAGAGAAAACGAAATATAAAAAGTACGAAGTAAACAAAGAAAGAAATGTATATCTGCGTTTATAACCGTTCTGGCAATCTCCTCGCTTTCGCCGAACCAATAAGTCTGCCATAAATATTTCATTCGCATCGCACTCGCGCGTACATACGTAATGCACGCGCTCGTGCACGTCCGCGACATCCTCGGCGCGCTGCGGCCCAGCGTCTCGTCGCGCCTATTCTCTCGCAGTTTTATTCCGCGTGAGAAACGACTCACATCCTGTGCATGCTGCGCTCTCCGGCCTTATCTAACGCAATTGAAGGGCCGGCAATAAAATATCAATTAATAGAGGCACACGGCGCGAAACTACGGCGCAACGACGGACCGAGGCGAACGTTCTGCCGGACCGGTGCGCGGCGAATGTGTGCGTACCTACCATCGCGCAACACAACGACGGCAACGCGCGTCAAGGAAATCGCAATGAAAATGAAACGACGATGCTAAACAGAGATTTAATGAGCGCGTTACGACGCGCGTGCTAACTTTTATTGCTAGAAATCATGTCTTTTCTTTTTTCTCAGGTGTTGCCACGTTCCTTCGATTATATCCCTCGTCTATCAATTGATTGAATCGTACGTATTAATGTTCCTCGTTCGAAATCGACGAAATGATTATTTCGCGAAACGCTTCATTAACGCGCTATCGCGAAAATACCTATTTCAATCAGGTCGTTTCAATCGAAGGGTCTGGTATTAGCGTTCAATTTCAGTTATGAATTGGTAATTCAAGTTTGTTACATTATAGGTTAAATTAAAATAAGGTTCCTACATTATCGACATAGTCCTCTATCAATAATAACCAATAACGGTTACGTTCAAAAGTGTATGTAGAAAAATATTATTTTATATGTATTACATTTTATAGAAATAAACGTATACAGTTTGTTCAGATGTAACTGTAATATTTAGTTGATATAACTAGGTTATGTTTCTTTGGAACATTTTATACAAAATTCAAATAAACCACATTCGACGCGTAGTTAAGTAAACACGCGCATTTCCAGCAAATCAGAACAAACTGTAATTTCACCGCCTTTGAATTAATCTTATTCTTATATATACAAACTCACCTAATATCATTTTGTGAAATCATGTCAGCCTACCGAGCTCCATTGTCAAGTCGATGCAATTTTGTCGCGCTTTCGGAAAGGCGCGTTATTTATAGGCGTATAATAAAGTGAACTGGTCCGTGTAAGTTCCATGCGTATAGTTTATATGCATATGTAATATATATGCTCGACGACGCACAATTTAGATGATCTACTAAACGTCATGTATCTTGGTCAAACGGCCAATTTATCGCATCGCAAAAATCTTTATGACTCGTTATAATGCAGCCGAGCAGGATGCGAGTCCGCAAACAATTGAATGTTTTCCTGCCTCGCAGTTGTTTCGCCGCTGCTTTCGACGCTGCCAGCGTATATGCAAACGCGAAATGAACCTTCCGAAAAAGAAATTTACACCGCTATCTCGACACCTTCGCGCGCTATCTTTATTACGAATTTCGTACCTCGGCGTGCTGCTGCCACGAGAGTTGACGACGCGCGATATGACCGTGATAGCGCACGGGTATAGATGGCGCGAGTGCACTTGTCTTACATGTTCAAATATGCAACTGTTATTTGTAATGGCATGCATTTATGCATATTAATTGTGATTTATTGTATTCTATAATAATTAACATGATTAAAAAATCGGATTAAAAAATATTTTTGCTTCTTTAGCGCATAAATAAAATGTAACTATTTAACGTTGCTCAAATTAAGGGGTTGCACCACCGTAAAACTTATAAAAAACTATTTTTAGTTTTTTACTGGAAAAAATATAAATAATAAATATAAATATAGTTAATAAAAATGTGGCATTCAGTTTTTTAATAATCTTTAAAAAACGAAATAGTTTGTAACCTAAAGTACATATTTATTTTTCAATTGACCACAATTATGTAACAATTAACGGCATTAAATATTCCGTATCTTTACATATGCTCATTTCAAATATACAATAATCTTTAAATCTATATATAATTTTCTCGTTAATGATTCCTCGTTCAATCTACACAACGAAACCCTTAAAATATCTTATTAACAGTTTTCTTTAATTTATTTATTTTTAATTTATTTTATTTTCATAATTTAATTACGTTCATATTAAATGAATAAAATTTGTTGCAGATTTGTACATTTAAATACATTGTAACTTACGTATATTTAAATATTGTGTATCAATGTCAACTGCGATTAGCACAGATTAGTATCAATTGTATTTTATACACACTGATTTACATAAACGTGAACATTATATTAAATTTGTATGTTAGAAACAATAACATAACCATACAAAATTATACTTATAAACATTATTATATTACTTTGAATTAAAATATTTAAAATTTCTAATAGTAATTTCGTAATATTAAAATTACGATTAATTAACTTACATCTATATCTATATACGCATCATTAACTACGTAAGATTTAAAAAACACTACATGATATATTTGCATATGTGTAAAAACAATAATTCAAATTAAAACGTAATAAAATTAAAAAAATATGATAGTATTATTATTATCATCATCGTCACTATTATCGTAGATGCTCTCTAAGCCTACCAAACAGAACATCTGGACTCGTGAAAGCGTCCGTTTAGGTGTTTGTATTTAACGCAAAAATAGCCATGAGGAAGAGTGAGAGAGAGAGAAAGAGACAGGGGTGGAAAGAGAGCGAGAGAGTAACACAACACGGCAGTGGCACGCGGTGGCATCATAAGGGCACGAGGGATCAAACGGAGGTCTGCAGAGGTTTCTCGCGCGCGGCTCTAGTGCCTCTCTCAAGGGGTTGGTTGCACGTATCTCGCCTATGTATACCCAATAGGGCAAGCGAGACGATTCGAACGAGAGGGACAGGGCAGGCTGCATGGCAGCGCGTGCCCAACACCCTACTTTAGTTTCAGGGGTGCTATAACGTCCATAAATAAATAGGGTTTCCGTCTTCGGTTCCATCCTCTAACCCTCCTCTTAAGTAGCGCGCCTCCGGTGTCGTCGTGCATCGCGTGCGCCTCGCACACTCAACCCTGCGCGCGCAGCCGAACTTCTCGGGCGCGCCACGACAGATCCTGCACTCGCAAAGTGCGAGGAAAGTCTCGGTTTATTTCTGGACGAGAGATCCGACTTTCGCGTGATTCGGGAAAAACAGATTTCTTCCGTTTGGGGCGAAGCTATGAATAGAAGAAACGACGAGGACCATTCGAGTCTTGTTATGAAAAGTGAGT
Organism: Archaeoteleia sp. ZL-2020; assembly: GCA_022817725.1. NCBI lineage: Eukaryota > Metazoa > Arthropoda > Insecta > Hymenoptera > Scelionidae > Archaeoteleia > Archaeoteleia sp. ZL-2020. The sequence goes on from JABFOW010000877.1 coordinate 9,414, forward strand.
TTTCATAAGGCATTGACACTCGAGTGTCGCGACCCCTTATTCAAGTGGGGATCGAATTAAGCTTAATGAATCGGATGTTTATTATTGGAGAATGAAAAATCATTTGGATAATAATACGGGTGATATCTTTGATACGTATGGTAGAATAGGTAGAATATGAAGAAGCATTTTGTAATTAAAAAGAGGGTATGTATACGTATATCATTTTTTGAATCAATCTTTATATGCATTTTGTGCGTACTCATTTTTGCATCTTTTTGCATTAATTAGATTTTACGAAAATCCTTTTAACATTGTGTTCTTCGTGAAAAAACAAGAGAAAATATCCTTTGCTGAAAATGAATCTGAGGCGTAGTTTTGAAATGACGAGCGATTGAAGTTTGTCAGCTGCGACGCGCGCGGATCATGCACTCACTGCACTCGCTGCACTCAATGCATTGAGTTCCCGGGCGATTTTAACGCTGCGTTTTAAGCGCAAACTTTAATCGCTCGCTATTTAAAAACTATTCATCGGATGCGATTTTTGCAAAGGAACTTTTTTCTTGTTTTTTCGTGAAGAATGCACTCGCAAAAGCTGGAACAAATCTGTATATAGTACAACATGTTTCTTATATTCATAATAAAAATTGTATCACTGCATCGTTAGAGAGTTAAAAGCATACGAGGAAATACGATGACGCAACGCGTGCGTAAAAAGCTTCTGAAATAATAACCATTGTATAAAAAGCAAAATTTTGCTGTAATAAAATGAAATAATAGCATCCGCGTATACGCGCGAACTCGCACGAGATACCACAGACC
>JABFOW010000878.1:0-10211 GCA_022817725.1 Archaeoteleia sp. ZL-2020
ATCCCACAATATCTACATTTTTATAACTTTCCAAAAAATACTTGGCGGTTCGTTTTTTACAGATATTAGATGATCTGCTGTAAGAATTTAAATCGACAAATTAAATAAATGATTGGATAATATATTTAAGTTGATTGATTACGATTTTTCTCTTCACATTTATGGTTTTTTAATTCACAACGGTATTCAAGATCATCTCACTGTTGCTGTATTCTTGCTAATTTCTACTATAAACCATCATGAAATAGGTGGTGTATAGTACCAACTTTTTTTTCAGTGTAAGTAAAATTATATGAAAAATGTATAACTATAAAATATATAATATCTTATGAAAAAGTTTCTGATTATTTCTAAACTTGTTTATACTTCTATAAAAGCATAAAATTGAATACATATCAAATTATAAATATAAAATTATTAATATAAAGTTTATAAATTTCTTTTTTATTACTTCTGGAAAATATTTTTATCGAAACGTACTTTTAGAGTGTCGAAACATCCTACAATGGAGGACGTTTCGACAGAATTGCAGGTTCTTATTTAATGAAATATTTTTATATTAACAATTGAGATTTAAGAATTATACAACTGTCTTACATATGAAAGTATATGCCGACATAACAAACATCTTAATTTTATAATAATTTGTCAAAATAAAAAATGAAAAGTGTAAAACTGTCGAAACGTCCTTACTGTTCCCTATACATTTTTTTCATAAACCATTAATACCTTCCGTACGTATTTATTGTCATAATTACACTTAAAAATTATTTGCTTATTTCATGTTTTTAATTATTTATTAATGTAGGGTTATCGGAAAAAGATATAGATTTTACAGATATCCTGTACTTAAAAGTAATGCGTCTGTTTTTTTTTGCAACAATTTTATTTCACTTTTATACATCAATGCTATCCCCTTCAAAATAGTCCCTTATAGTTCCTTAGTTATACATCGGCGGAGGCGTTGTTTCCACTCTTCGTAGCAGTGCTAGAAGGCTTCAACTGGAATCGCTTGCAGCTCCTTGGTTACACTCCATTGGATGTTATCGACAGTACCACGATGACGTCCTTTCAAGTGGTTTTTGATTTTTGGGAACAAGAAAAAGTCACACGGACTGAGATCAGGTGAATAGGGGGGCTCGGGAACCACAGAAATCCCTGTTTTCGTCAAATACTCGTTCATGGAGATGGCCGTGTGATTGGGGGCGTTATCACGGTGAAACATCTGTGATAACGTGTCTGCAATGACCCATATCTTGAATCAAAATCTGATGAAGGGTAAAACGATCCAAATTTAACTCACTACTCATCAGCCGCAATGTTAGTCAACGCTCTGACCGCACAAGAGCCCTCACTCGTTCCACATTTTCATCAGTTTTTGATGTTAAAGGCCTCCCTGAGTGAGATTCGTCTTCCACTGCTTCTCGGACCTCAAAAAATGCTTTGTACCAGCGAAAAACTTGTGCTCTTGGTAAGATATGTTCCCCATAGGCTCGTTGCAACTTTTCATAAACCAAACTCACGGATTCACCAAGCTTAACACAAAATTTGATGGCACACCGTTGCTCCAAATATCGTTGTTCCATGTTTCGTAACGCACTGCACAAACACAACCTTACTTATCACGCTCTATCGGGTTGCATAGTTACCGGACGAGGTTTAAACTCGCACGGCAAATTGAAGCGGGACTAACGTACAAGCTCGCTTCTGACATACAAATATGCTAGCGACATACAAATATTTAACATCGACTTCAACTCTTATTTTTTTTTACTTTTTTGTCTGCTTCATCGTTCATTCACGTTGTCAATTTTCGACGTTCACATATAGTTGAATAACCAACAACTTACAAGATTCGTAGGATAAGAAGGGTGAAGATACATCCGTACATTTGAAGGTTGTTTCTTTTTTCTCTTATTGTTTAGTTAATTTACTTATATATACATTTCTTAATAATAATTCTTATTGTAATTTTAATTTTATTTATGTATTAATCACATATTCCTTGACTCATTACTTTTATTATTAATCTGTAGGTAATGGTTGCGTGTGGCATTTTTCCAATAATCCTTTTTCACAAATCTTTCTTAGCCACTTCACTTCAAGCGCATGCCCCGGTAGACCGAGGCATAAAGGTCCGCGGGTAAAAAGATCCACCCTCTGTTTCTCGAAAACGAAACACCTTATGCAATATTCTATTAGAAGGTTTGAATAAAGTTGGAATGGGGGTCTAAAGCCATACAGGTCGTTGTCACTTGGTAGTTACAGAGCACGTACAAGCTTGTTGGTTATTATTACAGCCTAAAGTTACTTTTTGGAACCGTAGTCATTTTGGTCCTGTGGTTTTATTTTTGCCGATTGATAAATAAGGTAGGTCTATTTATTTACTGTATTTCTTAGGTTGGTTAGCCTGACTAATCAAATTGAGTTTATTCCACAATATTTTTCGTTACAAATGCCGAAAACTTTACTTGCATCGATGGGGTAAAAAGTGCCAAGTGGCTCTTTCTTTCAACTAAAAGGATCAATAGCAATATATGTAGTTGTATGTAAATGATAAATACAACAATTATAAATGTTAAGTGGCAAACACTTCACATAAAGAATTGAAATGTTTATACAGCATATATTATACATTTATACATTATATACATTTATACAGCATATATTTATAGCATCAATTCTTTGATGTCATAAATCAGTAACGCTGGTCGAAATAATCCTACAGTTTAATTTAATCAGTGAAGTGAAGTAATTAAAGAACAGTTCGATAAAATAACGTATCTAGTGGATATACGTCCCCATCTAATTCAGTAATTTAATTAAATTGAACAGTTCTTTAGTAACCACAGCTATGTCATTCATCTTTCTCATAGTGATATTAAAATTCAGTGAGATCAGCTGCCAAAAGAGGAAATTGAATTGATGTGATGTGATGAAATATCAATTGATGTGACGAAATATGCGTATTTACACATTGACATAAAGCTACCACAAATAACTTACAGATAAAATCGTCATTTCCTACACCGGAAGTAATAGAAGAATGCGTTTTACATTAAAACATTTTTCAACATTTAATTCAAGTATAAAATATATTTAATGTAAAATAATAATAACTACAAATATTTATTTACATTAATAGTATATTTTAAAGTCGAATCATATTAATTTTGTATGTCATAATGATGTTATGTAAATTAGTTTAATAGGACTACATGATAATATTAATTACACAATTATACACATTATTATATTACCTGGAAATTTTATTCACAGAGGTGTTATCGTAACAATTATTGCATATGACAGTTTACAAATTCACGTCACATCTTCTCAATTCATTGAACCCTCAATATTATTTAAAGATTGCTCCACGGAGACATCTATTTAAGTGAGTTAACCAAACATTTATTTAAAATAGGACTAACTAAATAATTCAAGCAAATTCGATTATACAAGAATAACGATTTTCATTAAATGACTCATTAAAATGTTATGTTTTTAAAGAGAGAAAACTGGTTAGTTGCAGGTACCATATTCCTAAGACAAACACGTACATATTCACAAGAACTATATTATATTGTAATTTTGCATTTGGCATTCTTATTATCACATTTGAAAAAAAAGTGGAATTATTTCATTTTTCCCGTTTACCCTTAATGTGTAATCGACAGATACAAATAGTAGAACTTATTCTGAATTGTTATTGACAATCATATACCATTTCGGAATGAATAGCAATCTTATTAATTTTCAGAAATGAAAATTGATAAAATTTCTCAAATGAACATGTAATTTTTGGTTTGTGTCTTTAAAGTAGCTTGTTGCCGTGCTGCCCCGTTGTTACACTGGCACATAAATCAAAGGCCCTCATGGCACATTCTCGCCGTACAATAAAGTCTTTTCCTCTTATTTATTATCTACGGGTTTGCCAAACGTCGGTAACAATTACAAGCGCCGATACGTATCGCTCGGTTGGTATCGAAGCCATCATCTTAGAGCAATGCAACGTACTGGCCATTCGTTATTCGGCTCCCCGTATCGTTGCATCGGTGTTCCATATACGTGTATCGAAATATACGTATATCGAAAGCCATTATACTGACTGCTGCCGTGGACCATTACTGTAGCTAAAACTGTAGTCACAACAGTCGTAAAATGTAGTTATACTCAAAAACAGCTACAAACGTATGAATAACAATACGACATACACGAGTGGTATAATAATGTATCATAATAATTTTGTCTTATCATGTATAGAAAAAAGATGGATGATCACTTCAATATGCTTCTGTACGAAATACAGCTCCTTTAAAGGATATACCCAGATAGCTAGGGCGACGCAATGTTTGCGTAACGTGCTTTGATATTTCTTCAAATAGTACACTGAGAGAAATCCTATGGCTTTCCTATCTATGCGAGTATGGCTCGACAAGTATGGCGAATTGTATCTACAAATTATGCGTGTACATAACTGAAATTCGAATTTCAGATGTCATGGATAATCACTACAATATTACTGCAGTATTCGTTAGTCCTTCCTTTGTTATTCAATGTTATACAATATTGTACGATATTCTTTTGGCAACAGTCAAGAATAAGTTATTATTAAATAATGATTATGATTGATTAATATTGCGCAACATTATTAACATTAGAGGAACATTTCAATGTTGAGTAACATTGTAACAGTAAGGTATCAATGAAAATCGGTGTTGTCCAATATTAAAGTCAACAATATTGCAGAAATTTGATGAGATTTATATTGTCGAAATACGAAATATTTGTCACAGTTATACTATTATTTTAGCCATACTCTCTATACTTGCGATCAAGTTTCTATAAATTATAGCTGCTTTGCGTCATAATTCTACTAGTGCCAGATATGCGTATCTCTCCGTATGGCACAAGGTGCCTCCCGCATTTGCATTGGTTCTTGTCGAAAACTCGTGCTGAATCTGTAGTTGGCATAAAAAATGATTTGACTGATTCATCAATTATACCATCAACATAGGTGCAACTTATTGCTTCTGTACGCTTTGCTATCTGGGTAGTTGTTTTTAGTTGCAATAGGCTATAATTATAATAAGAAAATTATGCAAAAGGGAAACAATTTCCATTTGGAAACTGGAACGCTGAGCACTAATGTAGGTTAAAAATTAATTCTTAAATATTCTCACCTGGAAAGCTATGAGAGCCACAGCTATGCAGACTTGCGAGGTAGGACTAATGTACCGGGGTCTTACGGCGGATCTGGAGGCAGAATCGAAGATCCTGGCGATCCTATTGGTCTTCGTCAACAAGGCCCCATAGACGGCGCTGAAACTAACGCCTACTCCAAACCGTTGCATGATGCAGGTGACCATGTTGGGCGATGCCAGCAGTAAAAACGTATTCAAATAACAGACCAGGACTCCCACTAACAAAATGATAGATAGCTCACGGCCTGAAGCCCTGACGACCGGAGTATCGCGATGATGGAACAGCAGGCCTGCCACTGCCAAGGTCGCCAATATTCCCAGGCAGGATATTAACGCCGGAGCTATCGCGAATGCACTCGTCCATTTGATATGCGCCACCGGTAGTTGATAACAACCCTTCTTATCTGTGTGTGGCCACATTCCCGGACCGCAGTCCTTGCAGGTCATCTCATCGTAGACGTACTCGTACTCCTCGCACTGGTCGCAGACCCAGCAACAAGTGTCACCCTGTTGCTTCTTTATCATACCTGCCCCGCAGGGCAAAGAGCAGGCGGACATCGGAATGCTCTCTGCACCGCGGGCCCATACCAGTTTGTTCGATTCGATGTCCAGAGAGTTGTACCACTTCCCCACTACCTGTGATAACACATTTTTTCATTCAAAGCTGAGTTCATAATCTTGTTCCAATTATTGGAAAACGCTATTTTCTAAGGTGCAGTGAAATATTCAACTATGTTTTTTCATCGTATTCGGGCTGTCAAATTTCGCAATTATAAATTTACGTTCCTGCCTAAAAGTTTCTAGTTCGATAACTATAGCTTTAAGTTTTAGTTTAAAACTCTCTTCTAAATCCAATTAAAATCCGATAGAACTAAAATAATATCAATAGAATTTAATGGAACCAATATGATAATGCATCCTCCAGTCTCCAGTGAACTGTAGTAGGATTGAATTGCATTTAATAATATAAATTTATTAATCAGAAAATATCATTGCTTATAAGTAAGATTTATACATTTATTGGATAATAAAAACAGATAATAATAATATATCAATAAAATAATTAATAATTTCATTTTGTACAAATCTTATTCATTGTATAATGGTAAATTTGAAAATATGTGAATAAAATTGCTGGCGTGAGTAGAGTTAATGCAGTTCATAAAGCTCTGTGAAATATTGGAAGATGTGCCAGAACCGTCGAATAGAAAACGCGAAAGTTAGGTGGATCGATTAAGCCTTCATTTCCCTTTCCTTTAACGTTCAAATGTCATGTAAGAAATTCAAGGATAACATTTGAACATATATCTAGATATTGATTCTTACATGTGTGCAATTGATCATATTCTTATATGTTTTCTGAGAACACTCATCAATTATGAGTATAAGAAAGCGGATTGCAATCTGGTACTATGTATAAGCCTACAAACTGTATATCTTTCAAGCTACAATATTATAAAACATACGTTATTTGAATAATATTTTACAAGTTACGAGAATGCCTGATAACCGTCACGTACTCCTACATTATTAAACATATGGAAACATTCCTCACATATAATTTTGATCAGGTTTCCTTTGACGAAATTATTATGATTCTAAAAGATATTTTAATGCTTGTGTTACCTGAATATGTTTCTTGTCTTGATTTATTACAATCTTCGGAATAGAGAAATTAAACCCAATAGAAAAATAACCCCAATAACAAAATACGACGTCATTTTCGCGAATCGTTCTTTTTTTACTTCTTATATAAGCCTAATGCGATGCGTTCGTATGTGAATGTTTGTATATCACTTCTTCTGGCTCGCATTTGATAGTATAGGGGAAAATAGGGTTATGCCGTTCAATGCAGGTTCACAAAATTGAAAAGAAGTAGCACTTTCAGCAAGACGTTGCTGTTACTCTCGCTCTTTCTAGTTCCGAAAAATCTCTATTGAAAGCCGAGCCATCTTACAAACCTTTGTTGCTGCTTTGTAGTGTAAAATTTGTTTCCTTTTAGTTTACTTTTTTATGTAAGGAACGCGTCAAAATATCTGTGTAATGCAAAGACTTCTTTGCTACTTCTGTAGGAAAAACACTACGCTGTTCTTCTACTTTCAAGTTTCATTGTGTCAATTTATCTAAAAATAGGAAAGAACTTAGATTTCAAAAATTAATTATCAACCGAAAATGTTTCTACGATATTTCAAATCAATTAAGGGTGCGGCGGGTACCATGATCCCATTTAAAGCATTCGGGAGGGACTAATATACTTTATATAGATCGGTACCTTGCCCCGCATACCCTTAATATTATCTTGACATACATTTATCATTTCATGTTTGTGACAGACACCAATTTTCTTTTCGGATAACCCTGATTTCCTTTCAATAAAAATTAATTTTTCCTACTGCGTTGGATAGATAATAGATATTTTGCAGAAAATCACATTTTACGTTAATGATTTAAACAACTTGTAAATGTAGCATTTTCTATTTGTCTATTGTACTTGACGCTCGAGAGCCCTTGAGGGTCCTCGAGCATCATGTTAGACAAAGAGGGACCGAGAAAGGAAGCGGTACTAGAAAAAGATAAAACAATGCCAAACTTTGCGCCATTCGTTTAGCCAAAATCTTAAATAAATTTAAGATTAAACAAATATATATATATATACTTAATCATCATACTTTAGGCTACGTTACAAATCAAAAAATATCAGAAAACTGTAATATATTTGTGTAATGTAATTTTTGCGAAGAAACAAATGCTTTCCGATGTATGGAGAACTGTCAAATATGCTGATCGATATTTTGGTATTATTTGAACCGTAGTATTATGTTGGAGCGATACAATTTGTATTCGCAGCGTAATTTAAAGTATGGTGAAGAAGTACATAATTTTATGTTATAAATTTATTTAAGATTTTGGCTAAACGAATGGCGCAAAGTTTTCTGTCGCTCCGTCCTTTTCTCGGCTTGCTTTTTCTGTCTCATCGCGCATGTTCCCTGACCGCTCAATGGCCATTAAGATAAATGACCCAATAGCTGAGCGTTTACAAAAATATTAACACAAATTTTATAAATTTAATACATATACGATTGGTATAATGTTCAGTCATTATCTTAGTATCATAAATCTTAGTATCTAATGATTATATCTCAAACGTTACGAGCTTCAAAAATAAACAATCGTTTAATTGTAGATATCTCTCCCCTAACCGTTTATTATATTAAGTGGGTTCGAATCAATTCAAACCTACTTTTAGAATGAGAAATGATGTTGCCTCACTCGAAATGAAATTTATAGCAAGTACAAGAGATTCCATTACTGATTCAGCATGTTATTGACCAAAAATATAAAATGATCTATTAATAGTTCTTTTTGGTCCATTAGTGACACGATGTGAACCACTGATGATCTAATAATGGTCCAGTTCGATACTGGAAATTTCCGTGCTGAATCATTAATTGAATTTTGGGCAGGTCGTCGATGATGGGGTTTCAAGTAATCACTCTATAATTTAATATGGCAACCAGGTGTTTCTGGTGCTAATGAAACAGCACTACAGACTTTATGATGATAGACCCTTACATGATATCATTAGAGGAATCTGTGTCGCAGATGGAATTGTATTACATTTATTACATTACTCAAAGTTTAATCGCAAATTTACAATAATATTGGCTTTATCTTATAATACGCCATTAATAAACACATAAATACTATAATCGTCTAAATAATTTAGTAAATAATCATGTAAAAAGGTGGAAAGGAAAAGTAGATAAAAGCTCGCGGAGGCACAACGACATAAATGCATTTGCTTTTAATGAACATGGAAAATATGTCAGAAAAATTGAGACTAACGTAAAAGTCGACGCGCAGTAACAACAAATTATATTTGCATTAATGAGGTGCACGTGAGATTAATCATTCATATAACTACTGCTGTACGACTGAGTTCAACTACATTATGGTCTTTACACGTATTTGCTTTTACGGTCATACGTAAAATCATTAGTCGCCATAAGCATAATTCATTTTTATAAGTACGTACATTATATACATAATGCGTTTATTTGTTTGATATGGTTATCAGTTTAAGCGGTAACTTTAGAGTAACGACCCAAGCAAATTTAATTACTATTAATATTTCTTTATTATGGGCATGATAATACATATATCGAAATGTCTTTATGAATTATTTAGCTATATAATTTTATATTATGTTTAGCTGTATAACATTTACCGACAAGATAATTAGTTGCGATTAGCAATGGGTACCGCGCTAACAACGATATACTGTCGGAGTAGACATATCGAGTAATTTTCAATCAATCGTCATCAAATTGGGCTGGTTTATTCTAAACAATATAGTCTATCGTTACACGACGCATTTTTAAAGCAAAAATGCTGCTTTAAAGAATTGACAAATTTTGCAAATTTCAAACCTTTCTTTGCTTATCAAATTTTAGTTTGACCCTTCTTGCAACTGGCAATTAAAACGTAGTCCATATGTATATCAATAATCATTAATTCATTCCCTGCAACGTTTCGACAGTGTATTTCTTATTGAAAAAATTATTATATTAAGAATTGACATACAAATTTAAACAATTGTGATACTTTTAAGTGTAATAGGAATTTTAGTGTCAGTGATAGACAATATTGTTATCTATCGATAATATAGCAGACTCTTTTCAGCGCGACACCCTTACTATCTGTAGACGTACCTCCTTCTGGGCACCTTTTTTACAGTTAACAAAATTCGTAAAGACATGGCAAGGTTTGTATTTTTGCCCCTAATTAAAATATGTTAATAATAATCAAACTTTCCTTAAAAAAATTGTGAAAAAACACTTTTTTGGGGTCGTCACTTTAGTGTTCTCTCTTAAGTGGGATTCATACATCATTTATATCTCATAAGTATGTCATATATGTATTAATTTAAATTCACTAGAGTTGAATTGGAGGCCAAACCGTGGTTCCGATCCCAGTAGTGATTCCTTGATTATATACATGTGTTAG
>JABFOW010000879.1:0-10209 GCA_022817725.1 Archaeoteleia sp. ZL-2020
TTAACTGAGATTAACGTATTAACTAGAACTAAATATATGGTTCTTATATATGTTTATATAAACCTGGCAAGTTTACTGTGAAGAATATATTTGCTTATAATATTTTTGTATAAACTGTAATTATAATAGAGTTGTAAACTGTAGTTCGAGTACCATGACTTGAACTTTGTCGAACGTACCGTGAAAATGTGTGACATGGCATATGGTTCATCTTCAACCTGACCAAAATATTTAGACGTTACAGTAGACCGTATACCTGAAGTGATTAAAATTTATGGCCACCCCGTACTTATACTTCACGACCTTGGAAAAATGGTTTGTATTCCTTTGAACACTGTGACGGCAAATTGTACTACCGTCATATAATTGTATTTATTATCCCTTAGAAAGATAAAATGGTATTTACAACTTCAGAGGCCAAATTGGACAGACCAAAATTTGGCACTCTGTAATTTATGTATGGCAAAGATTAATGTCATTTTAGGTTGTCAACGACTGGGTTTTTCGAAGACAGGGGTACCGAGTATGACATTTTTACAACAACCTTTTAGCCCAATTTAATAGCAAGACTTGAAAATTTATGCTTTCATTTATTTTAAAATGTATAATGTTAACCATTTGTATTTTTCGATTTTTATTCTAACGTATTTGTTATCAGACTGTAACAAACGTTAAAAACAGATATTAAAATGAAGAACATGCTATTTACTGTTACGGGCATTAGTTGCAAATGTTAACATAATGTCTCTGAAATTAGTTATATACAGATATTGTATTGTTTACTGGCGTTGCAATGTTAAAGAAAGTACGACTGCGTCATGATTAAGTAGCACACGCTTTGAGCGCTAAATTTTCCACATCCAATATTTTGAACAAAACTAACAATAAAATTAAAGAATAATATATAAATATATAATAAAAATATATAATAATAATAATCATAATAATAATAATAACATCAATATTAAAATAAAGGTATGTAGCAAGAACAACTCATTAAATATAAATCTTGCTAAAATTTTGATAATCGTACGATTGAAAACAATTATATTATTGCATAATTTTATGTAATAAGAAAATGACAAATTATTTAATTATATTTTACAAATTTATCTGACTAAAATGGCTTTGCAATTGAACCTTTACGTATGAACATATAGTTACAATATTATTTAATGTAAATTATGTATACTTTATAGTTATGAATAAGTGTATACTTAATTATAAATCGAATATTGACGAGTAAAACTAAATGCTAAGTGTGACGTAGAGAAGTTCAATCAATAATTATAAATTCCTAATAATTTGATTTTTTTATATAGACTTTAATTCATAGTTTAAAATAATGAATCATGACACGCCTCTCTCATGTCATTGAAAAGTGTAAGTAATCTCATAATAGGCTAAACGATTGTCAACCTTTACTCATATTTTTAATAGAAATAGATGTTATTATGTTGTAAAATTTATATTATCTAATCATTCTAGATAATTTTAAAATATATTTATTTATCAGCATGAAGATAAACAAAATTCGATTTAAGTGCGTAGTTGAAGTAAACAGTTTGTATGTAAGCTTTTGGTACGTACACTTGTGCTTTTTCGAGTAAAGAGCCTGAGAAATGTTTGCAAAGACGGATGCTTACACAAATAAAGTATTTGTATATATAATAAAGGAAGCTGCAACAAATGTTTAATATTGGCTGCACATTCCAGTAATTTTAAAAATACCAATAACCGAAATAGTAAGTAAAACATGACCAATTGTACAAATAAAAGCGCCACTGAACAACCAGATTGTGGATCGTGGCAATATACGATCCTGAATCTGGCATCACTCCTTGATATCTTGATGTTGCTACCTAGGTACTTCGGATTGCATTGACTAGGCAATTTGGCATATTTGTGTCTATTATACGTCTTACAGTTGTTTAGCATACACGCCAGAAATGCATAGCTAGCACCAGTAACCGTATAGTGCTGGCAGGCAACCGTAAAGCGATGGCAGGCATGCGTATAGCTGCTCAGCGCTATACGTATACCTGCCAGACCTATACGTTATGCTGGTGCCCAAAATTATTTCCCTTAGTGTAGATACAAAGATACATTTGATACCTTTGATATCATATATTACAGAACTTTAAAATTTTACGTCATGAGTAATGCAACGTCACATTAAAATGTTTTGTAATCTTTTGTGTTATCAAAAGTATTGTTGAGATCAAATAAAAATAAAAACTGAATAATTTCAAAAATTGTTATATCACAGAAATAATCCTAGTGACTGAGATACATATAAGAAACATATATGTATCTGCATGGCCTATTAATGAAACACATATGGTTCATGGTTCAATATTGTACATATATAGTAGCATTAACGAATTATCGCCATATATGGTCTACATATGACTTTAATCGTCGTACATAAACGACTTCTTGCCATATATGGACGGAACATAAGCACCATATTGTCATATATGTTTCTTATGTGTATCTTAGTTATTTCTGTAATCTAACTATTTTTGAAATTATTCAGTTTTTATTTTTCTTTGAATTCAACAATATTTTTGTAAACACAAGATATTACAAAACGTTTTAATGTGACGTTTCATTACTCATAACGTAAAATTTGCTGTCATATATATGCTACAAAATATCCATTTTTTGACTATGAAAGGTAACCAAACACTGAGTAATCAAGATTTTATTTATTAAAAATTATTTCCTTAATTTTTTCACTCATATAATAAAAATCTTGTTTTATGTTTGAAAAAACATATGTTTCTTATTACACGATCAAGTATGTTTATTTGTTAATTTAAAGTTTTGTTAAATTAATAAAATTGTGATAACAAAGCCAAATCTTTGTTTGATAAAGCAAATTTGTATATTCTGGGATGTATTATTAATATATTATTTATTTAGTACATTATTTATTACTATATAAATTGTACACTGAAAAAAAAATCGGACAACAACGAAAATCCTGTAGACAGAACCAGAATTCTTGTAGACAGAAACAGCGTCATTGTAATCGTAACAATGACAATAGTAGTACGTGGCAAAATTCTGGTTCTGTCTACATTAGTGCCGATGGTGTCCTTATACATACCATTCAAGTTGTACAGAGTACCATTTATTTTTTTCAGTGTATATTTTATTCCTGATAATGAAAAATTAGTGATAAGGGTGTAATAAAAAAATACGGAAAGATATGTGGTAGGTCAAAAAGGACTATTTAACCAGATGTTTGCAATAAACATTTGTTAGTTTATGTGTTGTAAACGAAAGAATTGTGCCATAAATCTTCTTTTGAGTTCCATAATACTCTTTTAAACCATAAATGTTATTCATGGTCTATTGACCTTGCTATTGTTAGTCTAGTTAAAGTATTTCGGTCACTTATTTTTTTGTTCGGTGTGTAGGTATTTTTTAACAATCTGTATTTTTTTAAGTTTTGGTCGTCCCTATTTAATCACAACATTGTCATGTTTTAGAAAAAAAAGGTTGTAATATCCCGAAAGTACGCTTTGGTATGCAGGTATTAGTTTTTTTCTTATCGCTATTGTTCGTTCAAAACGACGCGCTTAAGATGTACCATCAAATTTATAAGAATAATTAAAATCTGATATAAAGTTGTGTATAATTAGTTTTAACATGGTTAGTCATTTTTATGTTCATATGAAAAACATTTGTTTGATCTCGCACAATCACTTTGTTCATTGAATAAGAAATTTTCTTGATTCGTTAACAGTCTTGCAAAGAAATATTTGAAATATGAACAATTTGTATTGTATTAAAGATGGAAATATTAAAGATGGAAATATTAAAAATGGAAATATTAAAAATGGAAATATTAAAGATATGAATATTACATTAAATATATAAGTTTAATGTCATAAGAACAAGGCCGAAGTAATAAGCGTCCGTTAAAAAGAGATGGAGATTGGAAACCGCATAGGATAGACAGAAACATCACAATTATTGTGACCGTTACAATGATCTTAAACTCATTTTATGATTAGTGTGCTTATTCCATTATTATATTACATATATGTGTAAAAATACAATGCGTCCCAAATGATAATTCGGTTTCATAATTTTGTCTCGTGTTATTACATAACAAAGAATTACATATAATTTAGGATGCACTGTACATATTACTGTAAAAATGTGTTATACTGTAATAATAGTGTATTTACGTAATACATAGAAAAAAGAATCGTATATATCGTATTCATTTTTAATAATTTGTAGCCTGCTGCATACTTCCACTGTATATAATTGTCATTTATAATTTGTATATAATAATATAACGAATAATTATATATCAATTATTATGTGTAAAATTATTAACCCTGGTATACCATATAATAAACAATCATATATTTTATACGATATTTCAATAAAAATGTATATGAAACATTTATTTTCAATTAAATACTAAATAAGAAAGAGAAGAATAGTTAAAATACAATAATAATGAAAAACTGAGTAAGTCATTGTGTTCTTACGTATAATACAGATAGCGAATGTGTTGAACTTTTCAGTGACATTATAGGGTTAATGATTCAACACAATTTTATAGAAATATGATGCTCCTACCTTGCATTTTCATAATGTAATTTCTCTCAACCATCAATTCAAATAACATCGCAATATACGTTTCAGTAACGTTAGACGATTCTGTTAACATGGTCGATGCTGCTATTCCTATATTTGTTAGAATACATTCATATATTATTATTCAGATAATATTTTATATTTAATTCGAGATAAATAGTAATACTTTAATTCTTATTTCACACCTACGTTTTTCGTATCCCTGAATAACTCTATTGTTAATATACGTAATATATATTGTATGTACACTTCACAAATTCTCTCTTAAATAGTAAACAAATGTGTACGTATCGTCGGCCTTATAAATTTCCGGCATTAGGACATATTTATACAGCCTACACGTGTTTCGCAGACTTTTGCGCAAGTTTCAGAGGTTTAGTCAAAATTTTCAAAATTACGGTCACGCGTATAGAATCATGTCTTGTTTGAAAACATCTTTGACCCGCGACAATTCACTCAAAATGCTTCAACAAATATGCACGCATTGTCTTCGAGTCACGGCAAATGTTTTACGCGTGCCAAGCGAACGACACGTGGTACTGAAATTCACAATGTGGTACTCGTCAACGAGAAGCATTTTGAAGGACGTTTTCAATGAACTGCATGTGCTGCTCAATAAATCAAAATTGGACGACCATAACATAGCGAATGAGTAGTAAACATGTTTATATTATATATATTACAGTCGTTTCTGTTTACAATGATGTGAACTATTTCTGTACAATACTTTTCCTTTCTGGATCATAATGTCTGGGAATTTTTTTCTTAGTAGATGCGTCGATTTAGCACGTTTTTTAGATTATGTTTTAATATCATAGTGCTATATTATTTATCTAATATTTTGTGATTATTCGTTTGATAAATATATAGACATTTTATTTTGATTACCATTTTTCTATATTTTGACAATATCCAATTATCTATTTAATTTGGTTATCTTCAATATTAGAATTGATAAACTTTATACGTATAAACAATTTTGACGAAGTTTGTTATCAATTTGATAATGGTGTTTTTAAGAAAAAAAATCTAATTTAATCTTGTAACATTTGTCATTAAATTTGTATATTCAAGTTTCAATTTTAAATGTTGCCCTGAAATATAATTCAATTTAAATTATTAATCCAGTATTTTGGTAAAAGATGATAGACATACTGTTCGTATTCAATCGTAAACATTGATATTTTTTGTTTATACAATAATGTTGATACATTTAAATAACTACTGAAAAAAGTGTATGCTTATGAACGGAAATTGGGATTATCAGGTAAACGATTAAAAAAAAAGCAGTTTGCCACTCAAGGCATGAATAATGAATCAGTAAGGTTAGAGTTATTTGAATGTCGTTTACCCCATCCAAAGCTGCTGTATTTCCGCTACTAAAACGATAAAACGACTAGTTTTACGATTCTGTATCAACATAACCTTGCCCTATATTAGCAGTTTTTGCAATCTGTATTGAGGTGAATGTTACATCTTTATGAATACAAAACAACAGGTTTATTTAGTACTTTTAGTTTGTTTTATATTTGTCTTATAATTGTTATTAAAGTATAAGATTTGTTTAAAAATAATTTTAGATAATTATACAATCTAATCTTTGTTTCGATATAGATTTATTTGCTCATTTCTTGTTTAAAGGTTCAATTAGAGCTGTTATCTTGTTTTTCATCGTTTAGAACATAACCCTAGTTATCTATAATGGCTTTCTAATATCTTTTAAACATTCAAACATTTTTTTATATCTTTCGTAAGATATTAAAATCGGTTTAATCTTCGTATTTAAATAACTATTTAGTAGCACCAATTTGTGCACTAGGCCTGATGAGTTACTATCAGTAAATAAATTGTGTGTAATAACATACGAATGATATATAATGCTCACATAACTATAATGAGTATATTGTGCTCATACAACTAATGAGTATATACATTTTGAACTTAAACTTTAATAATTATTAAGTATTGCATTAGAACGCGTTGTCAATAACTTCATTTTTCGAAATAGGTTAATCCCAGACGAAACCGGGACGTTCGGGCTTGTCGTAATTTTGTTGAGATTTCCGTTACTGCAACGTTGCAGGAACGTAAAAAATGCTGTAAAATCAGAGCAATACTCCTACAACATCTTTGTAACGTTGCTAGAACTTACCTGCAATTTCAATCTAATGGTCGTAAAGTGGACATTGAATGGCTTAGCAGTATTCATATATGTTTCTGAAATATGTGAGGTATTATAATTTGTAAATAACTGTAAAATTCGATTGCGAGCTACGGTCGGTAATGTAGTAATTTTCATCGGTATTTGACCCGACTTCTATTCTTTATTTAATAAAATCTTTTAAACTTATGATGTTTTTATTTTGTAAATCAGATATTACCAAACTAAATTCATGAAGATGGAATAAGATTTAAGTACATTTTTAACAATGTTAGAAATTGTCTTACAATGTAAAAACTTATATTTTACACATTTAATCATATTAAACATCATAGTTAATATAATGACGTAAAGAGAGTTGAAGTTGTGAAAATTATGAGAAAAACGGTTTGTATCAAATTGCCATAAAAGTAAAGCTGTCGCTCCCATTCCCTATCATTATTTCGATTTTGTTATGGCTATCTTCATTTTCGTGAATTATGGGAAATATTGTTCACTACAGCTGATTTCATTTATAAGTGCGTTTTCGTTATGCCATGCAAATACTGCGTATGCATTCAGAAAACAGTACACATTGGAAAAAATTATTTGATTATTTATAAAAAGATTATTTTACTTTAAAAAAAGTTCACAAAGTATTTTCGGAAGAAATTATACAGAATAAAATATTTATCATATAAATTATAACAGGACCTAAAGAAGAAGGAACATTTAATGTACTTATAATATATTATTGTTTATTAATTATTAACTAATATTGACAATTTTAATTAATAAAAAGTATTAAATTAATCATTAATAATAATATATATTTTTAATTAATTGTTGTATTGTTTATTCTTTCTGTTAAAGTCAAAGATAATAACATTTTTATTAAAAGTATATTGAATACACACAAAATATTTAAAATAACGTCCCAAATATCCACAAATTTATGACAGTGTTAATAGGTTACAGAATAAATGGCATTAATAACTGTCGATTAGTATTAATATCCACGATATATTACTTTTATATAATACACGGATTTTCAACAGCAGATATGCATATTAATGGCGTGTAATATATATACAAAGAGAAAGGTATATGTATACATTCTTCCTGAGAACATATATTAAATTAGCACACATTTATACAGTACTGAAAATTGAGTATAAAATATACGAATTTTTACGGTTCTCATGTTAATGATTTGTTTTTCTTTTAAATTTGTTTTTCAGTATGTCGAATATAGTTTATCGTAGGTTTAATTCTAACGTAGCCTACAAATTGGACCTAGGATGGTTTCATACATAAAAGTAGTTTACTTACTCTTAAAAAATTGTATTGATTTAACAAAAAGTATGTCGCCCTTAAAAAATAACTTGACCCTTATTTACTTAACGATACAACTATTTATTTTACAAACCCTTTCAGAATTTAAAAATGAAAATAACACATTTTCTTTTATGAAACAAGTAATATTTAAATAACGATATTTTGGGAATGATGGCTTTCATGAGAGAATTTTTTCATTTTCAATAAATACTTTATATTTTAGGTATAAGAGTCAATGAAGCAAGATATTACGCCATCAAACTGACCATTCATGTTAGCGGTCTATTATTACGTTTCAGCGTTTCAAACCCGATCAGATTACGATATAGGGTTCTAAAAATCAATCAAGCATGCCAGGATAATTTCCCCACCTTCTTTACTAGTATTATATAATTCATATATACCCCCTAAACCATACTACAGTAATTCAACGCTGGCCTTGTAATTTTGTCACAGAAAATCATTCTAAGGAATGTTTAGATTCAAATCCTGAAAATTGGTGACTAACATGATCATAAATCGTTTTTAAAGGACTATTTTTTTTTGTATATTAATATTGCCTCATTTTAATTTCTAGTAATTATTAATTTTGAGTCAACACCGTAAATCTGCACCAGAATTCGAATGCACCTTCATTACAATTTTTATGACATAATAAATAATATTTAGTATTCAATAGAAACTAACGTACTGACACTTTCAGAGTACCCTTTGTGAATTTGTAACGCAACGAAGTACAGTATCCTTTGTTTGAATTTTAACCTGTGTATTTAAAAGCAGATGTGCATTGTTTGAAATTTTGAGGACTTATTCCGTACCGAAGGTTAAAATGACCCTTAAACCCAATACCACAAGCCATTTCCAAAATACAAGCTTCTACATTTTATTTACTACTGCAACTTAAGAGTAATGTAAAACTGCATTTCATCCTAATTTTATGACTTCTGAATATTGGTGATATAGCTTCATTTATACGTTCAAAATTAAATACTAAATGTTTCATTTGTGTGTTCTTCAGGTACTGTTCGTTACAATAAGTTCGTTACTTTTCCTTGACATTTTTGTAATATTTATCATACTTTATTCTAACACCGTACATATTATCTACCAATATTTCTGCTTTTTCGAGTATATTTTAAAAAACTAGAAAGTATTGTCATATTGAGAATAATAATTCTCTCGATATAGTTCTATAAATATTGGACCCCATAATACGCACAATTACACTTATCAGTACATTAAATCCTATATTCAGATTCCTATATACAGGTACGAAATGGAACAAAATGTTATAAAAGTGCACTTGTATGGACCTCCCGGAAATATCGACGCTTAATATGCGGCAAGAGTTGTACCTCATAGATGGTCACGCTTTTTTGTCACCAACTTCGGAAAAAAATATTGAAAGGGAGAAAAACAAGCGAGAAAAAAGTAAGAAAGCAAACAAGGAGCGAGACCAATTTTTTTCGAAACAAAGCATCAAAATATTTTGCCCTGGAAAATTCGTTATGTTTGGGTCAAAGGGTCGTATTGAGACTTCCGTGTCGGTACAGGAACCAATTCAAATATTTATTGGCGTAGCTAACATGCCGGTGGCCAGTAACCCAATGTCTGTAAGCTTCTTTTCCTAGCGTGGTGCCCACACCTTGAAAAATGAATTCGTCAGGTAGCGCGTTCCCATTGATTCAAACGAACTCCAGGGGTTGTAAATAAAGTTCCACCTTGTTCACGCTGTCGACACTGTTCACTCAATGAACTGAATGTATTCGAAAAGTGAAGCGAGTCTTTTTCTGTAAGGCGCTATACGCAAAGTCAAGCATTTACGGTGGTTTCCCAGAGAACAGAACTGCGGCCCCCGTGTGGCTACCGGTCGGAACGCATTTTCATCTGTTTATGACTCCATGCACTTTGCCCAATCCAACAGTGCGGCACCATCATAAATTTCGCAAATTGAGACCTATTGCCCTCCTGACAAAAATATCCGGCCAAGAGTAATATTGATTGCTTCTCTGAATTTTACACGGAAATTATGTTTACTTACTACCAAACTGTATTATACTTACTCCCGAAAAATATTTTCTCACGACGCAGTTTTGACAAGTGTA
>JABFOW010000880.1:0-10207 GCA_022817725.1 Archaeoteleia sp. ZL-2020
GACAATATCGTCTCGCTGCTTCGATAGCGCAGACGGCGAGCATGTTTGTAATACGGTGAAATGTGAAGAATTAATGGCGTTGTTCGTCAGTCAACTATTAGTTATTATCGGATACAGATCGTGACATACCGCGGACCTGTGTTTTAGGTTAGGTGTTTTGAACATTGTGGTTATTAACGCGAAGTGTGTAAAAAATACGCGATGTGATTAAATAAATATCTTGTACATAATTTTTAATTACTCAAACATTGATTCAAATAAATTCCCAATGGCATGTATTTTTGATGTTCTTTCAGATACATAACTTGCAAAATGACACGTGCTCTGCAACATACGTGCTTTGCAAATATCGCACAAATATCCCAACATTTTTCTCTCTGGGTGAAACAGTTACAATCTATAACATTTACACGACTTACGACGAAACACGAGATCGTCCATCATTAATGTTAATGTTATACGCTAATTTCTAAGTTATTGTTTACTAAACGTAAGTTAACTTTAATCTTTAATATATAAAGTACATTCTAACAACGCTATTTTACATAATTAATTGATCGAAAGTCATGTAAAGCATTGCTCTTTCTGTTTATTGCATTTTGTATTAGAAGCACATCTCTTCTAATATTATAAATAAGCTCAAGCAAACTATTGAATTGAGTACATCTTATTTAACCTAAGTTACAAGCAAATCTGGCAATAACTAAGAACCAAACAGCGCTGCTTCGAACAACATTTACGCGACCTATTTAGAAATCACAACGAAACACGAGATATCTTGTTGAATCATTGCGTTCATAGGAAATATCTTCTATTTTAAGTATTATTAATAGGTTTAAACAAATTGAAACTGTACTTCAATCATGTATCAGAGATAAGGGAAGCATTTTCCTTTATTAAACCAGCGAAATTCATTTAGTATAAACATATAAAATTCGCCCGAGAGCAACAATACTATTTCGTATAGTAGCATTTTGGCTATCCTCTATCACTCTGTCTCTAGGCGGTGACGAATCCCTCTGGGAAATCGTATAAAAAGACTGGCTTTTCGGCACGTAGCATCATTATATTTTCTCAGTTTTGAGTGACCGGATCTATCAGCTAACCCATCGAGACGTCGTCTAGACTCAGTCGTTTAGTTACGGGGAAGTTATCTTTAAGGTGGTGCCAGCCTTACAGGCAAGCTCAAAATGTTAATTGACTGGTTTCGATGTTTTACGAATATTTGTAATAATTTGTAGACACCAATCATTTGAATAAGTAATTTAATAAAGTAGACATAAAATTGTTTGTGTCAAAAGTTGACTAATTGTTTAAGAAAAGTATTTTTTAATACGTTTAACATGCTCTGTAGCTGACAAACTTTCTAATGCAAGTGTCTGTGTCCAACCAATAAACGGCGCGCTTTCCGTTGTATCCGACGCACTGAGACATGTGGCAACTATGAAATTTAGAACTAACAACATAACCTTCGTTCATGTAGTTGACGCTGTCAACAGCTTGACATTGGTTGTTAAAATGGATTTTTCTGTGCGTTACAAGGGGAAACTGATGAAAAAGTCAGTTTTAGTAAAGAGACAGCAAGCTATTGAGCTTGGCAAATCCAGAAAGCGAGTTAATGACAATAGTCAAAACGAAGCTTATTCCGGCCGCCGTATAGTAGAGTTAGATACGTTAGGAAAGAATTTGAAGTGCCACCAGTGCAATGTAACTCTTTCGTTAGAAAACATTATAGGGATTGTTTAAAATTATTTTGATTAAGAGAATTGTAAGTCAATACAAATAATACACATTTATGTCGAAAAGTGTTCTTTGTCGGTTCTTTAAAGTGCACTTGTAAGTTTATACTCAAAAAATCATCTCAATGTGAAAAATAAAGAAACATAAAAATAAATCGAATGAAATGAATTACTGTTTATATTTTGTCCTTATTTTTACTTTATTTCTTTCATCTCTTTTTGTATAGGCCAGAAATAATACGTAGGGACATTTTGAAAAATACAGAAACCGTCGATTCAAGTTTCGTCACCTCTGAAAATGGACAAAATGTGTCGACTTTTGATGAAGCACTGGGAAACATTGTGAACATTATTATCTCAAACGATATTGGATGGAGTAAGAGAGTAAATGGTCGCAGTTATGATAGTCTAAATGGTTATGGAGCAATAATAGGATTTTTAAGTGGCAAGGTCTTAGATTACCGAACACGTAATAGGAAATGCAAAAGGTGCGATGAAGGTCAAAAAAGGATGATGAAGGTCTTAAATTTTACAGGCAGCGCGAAGGCGATGGAACCAGTCGTAGGTGCCGAGTTGTTTAATCGGAGCACAATTTTGAATAACGCAGGATTGAAAGCCAAAGTTTGCATCGGCGACGGAGACAGCGCAACAATTGCTGCGATTCGTCGCGAAAGGTCTGATACCGTACACAAATTAGGCGACAAAAAGCATTTAAATAAACATTTTATGAATGATTTGTATAGCTTACAATCAAAATTCTCAGAAATGCGCAAGAAAGAGGTAATACCTCATTTGAAAAAGTGTTTTACCTACGCAGTGTCACAAAACAAAGGTAAAAGTGCAGAATTAGAAAAGATTTTAAAAACTATACCAGATCATATATTTGGTCAACATGAAAACTGCGGCGATTGGTGCCATCAAAATGCGTCAAACGCTGTGCAAAAACCAACAATTTTACTAGAAGACCCTGATTTATTTGAAGCATTAAAACGGATTTTTTTTAAATACGCAAATAATGCATCAAAATTTTCAATTGCAGCATCAAGCCAAGCGAACGAAAGAGTTATTTCCATTATGGCACATAAAGCACCGAAAATGAATTGTTACTCATTGAGTGAGTCTTCCGATTATCGCTATGCAAGTGCGATTTGTAATAAAAATGACGGTGACTCCCATGTATTGAAAGTGAAAGACAAATTACGTGTATCCCGAGGAAAATTTTTAGAAAAATACATGAAACGAAGAGACGAAAAAAGACGCCGAAAAATTGCAAAATCAAAATTGCCCACGACAAAAATCCACAGGCATAATTTAGCTATGAAAAGCGCGGATTTCCGAAAGAAGACCGGAAAAAACGAAAGCGTTCAGTATAAATCAAACTGCGGCATTGCACTCGATGATAATGATATAAACTCAATTTTCAAAAATCATTCAGAACATGAACTGTCTCCTGAAAATTGTCAAACTGTTTACGTTGATTTAGAAACATCTGGGTTTGGCCAAAATGCTGATATATTGCAAATCGCATCAAAAGACAATGACAGAGCTTTCAATATCTATGTGAATCCTACTCAAAAGATATCAACATCAGCGGCACAAATCACTGGATTGAAAAACAAAAACGGAGAATTGTTTTTGCGGGGTGAAAAAGTGCAGTCAGTAACAACAGTTGATGCTTTATTAAAATTCAAGGATTTCTTGGGGGATTTCGAAAAACCTTGCTTACTTGTTGCTCATAACGCCAAATTCGATGCAGCGCATTTGATAAGGACAATAAAACATCATTCGATGATACGGGAATTTCATCACGTTATAGCGGGCTTTACGGAATCATTGGAGTCGTTCAAAAAAAATCTGCAATCTCGAAAAGGCGCCGGAAAGTTTAAATTGTCCACGCTAGCCGCAGATTATTTGCCGAAAAGTGACAACACTCATTTTCACGATGCGACATTTGACGTCATTGCTCTTGAAAAACTAGTAACTTTATTGCTCTCATCCAGCGCTTTACTTCAAGATTATAAATCTTATGCATCATTTTTCATAATAAAAGAAAAATAACAAGTGCATTAGTCGCAATGAAATCTTTGCAAATTTTAAAAGATGTGATTTCTCCCAGAATGATTAAAAAAATTGCAAATGTCGATTTAACCCTGCTTAAATTGCGAGAAATTTTTCACGCAAATGTAGAAAGTGGGATTACTGCAGTTTTTTATAAAAACGTAACAAAAAATAAGAAAATTACTAATGCTGTGATTCAGTTTCTCCGGAACTATGCAGAGTGACATTACTTATATTTATTACATGTTACTTAAATTATTTATGTGTGTTGCCAACGTTAAAAATGATATTTATTTTAACATAACATAGAACATATAATATATGTTATTGTTTAAATAAATGTTATCTGATAAACAATTGTGATCAAGTAATGTTAAAATATATTTCTTTTCAAATATTCTGCTTTTTATTTCTCAAAATGTCAATCAATATCCCCATCTCTTTTATCTGTTTATTACTACTTATTTTATTTGTCATTTATTTATTATTTACTTGTATTATTTATTTGTTATATCAATGTTTACTTATTTTTTCAATTACACCTTATAATGAATGCACGAATTCACATTTAATATTTTACAGTTTTATTATACTGATGTAATTTTTAAATTGCATTGAATATAATATGTTAAAATTTGTAAAATTATAATTTTACATGCAAACATTTTTTATGTGAGCTGCTCTTATATTGAATTTATTAAATTAAATTCAATGCAATTAATTAATTTTATGTATATTTAATTGAAAAATATTTATTTCATTTATATTTAATTTATTCATGTTTATTTTATTCATATTCCTTTTTTTTCATTTATAACTATATAAAATTATACATTTCAATACATCAGAGATTTCAAATTAACCGCGCTTTTAGATTGTGCGGCGTTGCCACAAGAAGGTTAGACATTCTCTTAGTCTTTAAATTACACTGAAAATCTCAAACTTTATCTGTTAATAATGAAGAAACCAGACAGTGAAACGTCTTTTAGTTTTCACTGCTCTATTTGTCTACATTAAATATAACTTAAATTAGTTTTTTAGTACAATCTGACTATTAGTGTCTTAGTTATAATGAAATAACTGTGCTCTCACTTGTATGCACCATAAGCGCTAATGTAAATTTGTGCATTTTTGAAATCAAATATCCTCAGAAACAGAGAATCGTCCTGAAACCTTACCAACACATGCCTCATATGTTCTAGAATAACTGATTTTAATTTTATTAAAATCTGACTATATTGAGTTAACGCTAGTACCACCTTAAAGTCTTTCTTACATTTTACCTAGTATAAAGTATCGAGCCCCGAGTAATTTAAATAAAAACGATTAGGGAATCCAGCTCTAACTACGATTTTCCAGAGGAAGACGGCGTCGTCGAATTTATTCAGAATCTACTATTCAGTAACCACATACTTGAAAGGTAATATATTATTTTATGATAAAAATTGTATTTTGAAATGAATTGTTAACAATAAATCAAATATATCTTAAATATAAATCTTATAATTTGGATAAATTCCTCTTTATACTTTCCGGTTTTTTTCAAAACAGTCTATGGTCAATTGTTTTAAAGTGACACCAGGGTGCAAAGATTAAATTTATTTAGTCTTAGGTCGAACGATTAAGACCCGTATATTCGAATACTGCATTCGATTACGAGAAACGAGTCTCAAATCAATTTTAAATATTTCTTTTATTTAATATATCTCAAAAGTGCTAATACAAGAGAGTGGCAGTCTCTTTGTGTGGTGAACCATTCGTCACATTAAAGAAAGCACATTGAAAGACTGTAATTTTGTGCCGCGTTTTCGTAAGATTGCGCACGCAACATTATAGTAACATTTGCAACGTCGCGAACCACAGCCTGTGTAACGTCGTGAGCGACGTTGCCCTCTACCGGCCGCAAATATATATATAAGAAAGTATACTTGTAATTTACCTCACAATGGTAATCAAGATTTACGCAAATAAATTTAAAAGAATAAATAGAACAAATACGAATAGAATACAAATGATAGTATCGTAAAGCAGATACTCCATTGCCATCTATATTGGCACTCGAGATCATTAAGACTTTACTCGTGGTGATGATATTACTTATTGCCGGTAACAGTTCGAGAAAGATGAACTGACGGTCAAAATGCATCAAGTGTACCATGTGTTGTATAATAAGGTCGACCTCTGTCACTGCCTAGGCTAGTGACACGTTACCCGATGTATTACTAACCCATGGTAACAATGAAAAAATTTATCGAATTGAGATTAAGTGAAGATATAAATTAGTTATATCATAGTAATGATAAGATAGAATTATTATAATAAGAAAGATATGTTGATCACTTCAATCAACGACAAAACGATTAAATTATTAGTAACTGATGCGTAGCAAATCTAATATAAAATCGTTTGTTAATAGAATTATCCTTTACTTTAAATTATTATAAATACATGGCAAAACCACGTTAATGGAAAGTCTGTAATAAGCTATATTATTTCCGTTCTAAGCTTCTCCAGAACTACGCTGGCGGTAGAGCGCGGCAAACCAAAAAGAGCGTCAGATAACATGTGGAATCAAAATACACGACTCAAGAATAAAAACAAGACTCAATATTATTGCAGTAACAACCACTGTACATAATTATATGCTCTAACGAGAAATGACAATTCTTCGTTATAAATATAAAGGATAATTTTGTTAACTTTATGTTAATAAGAAATAAGGATAACACATAGTTATGGAGCATAGAATAACTATAACTATTTCTAACAAATTCATTCCTATCAAATGAATAGCTTTTAGCTAAGTTGCTACCATACACATGTCACAAAAACCTAAATTAAGTAAAAGAATAAAACTATATACAATTAGCGACAAGAAGAGGAATTAATTAAGTCAAAACGTAGCTTCAACCAATTAGAATGTAATGATAATTTTAAAACTATTAAAAACGAATAGTCAAACATAATGATATACGCTTCATTTTTCTAATTAACTTTAAAACATTTTAAATAATAAATTTCCTTTCTTTCTAACAAATAAAGAAAGAATTTAACAAATTGTCAAATGAATGGCAATTAATATATGATTATATAAAAGAACGAGGCATTGTTATATCTGAATCTCTCCCGGAAAGACACTCGCCGAGCGTCGAATCATTGCAAAATATGGGTATCAAATACCATAAGATGCCAATACTGAGAAGTGATATCTCTCAACGGAGGATTCAACAAGCGCCAAAAACTATTCTTTTATGCTCTTTGAACTAATTTTAACCAATTTATGAAGGAAGAAAGGAATAGCGTTAAATAATATAAATAATACCAAATGATATAAGGAAAAGTGATAAATACGACTTAATGTTGATTGTTCGTTTCACAAGTATTATATGGAAAGATCATTTTTATGAATAATCATTAAATCAATAAATTATTCTTGTCAACAATGCAAATAGTTTAATTCGACTATAAAATAAGCTTCGCTACCAAGCATATTTCTTAATATGTAAAACTTGATTTCATTCTGTGAACTATGAAACATGAATATCTTAATTTTTCACTTAGAATATCGCGTAAAGTCTTGGAAAACTATAAATAACGAGAAGAATTGGAATTTAATGGGAAATATCACACATTGTTATTGCGAATAATAGTTTTCACCAAATTGTAAAATTCTAATTCTTTTCTTAACGACCTGCGTGCGTGCGAGCGACTCCAACTCCCACTTGCTGGGTGGAGCTAGTTTAAATCCTCAAGAACGCCGACCAATCCGACGCCTTGCGAACCCGGGTCCCACTTATGGCGCGAAGGCTTAAATACGCCAACCGATCATGCGAAGCAGCTCTTGTTCCTCTACGATTGATTAAGCTCTTGTTCCTGTACGATTGATTAAGCTCTTGTTCCTCTACGATTGATTAAGCTCTTGATCCTCTACGCTTGATTATATTCTTGTTCTCTACACCATATAATTATACTTGTTCTTACAATTATTCGCCAGTAAGATCTCTCTTTTTAAGCGGACCTTGATATAACGGACCTTTTCCAATAAAGTACGGTACAAACAGAAAGGGTAAGCGGATATTTTCATTAATCTTAAATCCAAAAAAACCACCAACAAAAGGTGTCTCCCATTTAGACAATCAATAAGAGACTCGTCCCTGGAATAAGGTGTTCCCAAGCATCCTTCTTTCCATAATAGAGTCAAAATATAATTCTGGTGTTTTTTATAAATAACACTAGGCGTTCCCGAATCCCATTCGGCGGACGTAACATTTGCCCGATATAACACAACGATACCTCGATCTTGCATGCGATCATGCAATATGCCGGTCTTGCGCGACGTTCTGGTTTTTGCGGTGAACTATGTTGCAGCACGAAAAGGACTGCCACCCCCTTGTACAACGTTGCGCGATAAGTTGGGCTACTTTTCTCGTATATTCGAACACGAGATTCGAATAATTCCGACGGGATAAGCCCCAAATCGCCAACCAAGTGACCAATATGAACTTGATCCTTGCACCCTGGTGTCCCGTTAATTCGATGGATTTTTAAGGGAATTCGAAAATATATGGATGAGGGAGTCGAGAGTATGCCAGTACAAAAATATGGAAGAAATGGATATAACTGAATATAGTGTTTATTATTAAAACATGATTATGGTGACATACAGTTATGATATTTGCATAAAATAATAATAATAATTCCGCAATTAAATACCCAATTAAAATGAAGACGCAGTTATAAAATATTAATGATTGGTAAAGAAAAGTAAAAGAAAAGTGATTTTTTAAAAAAGATATTTAAGAAAATGATTTTAAAAGTGTTAAAAGAAAAGTGATGTTACAAGAGTTGAAAGAAAAGTGATTTTAAAAGTAAAAGAAAATGATTTTAAAAGTAAAAGAAAATGATTTTAAAAGTAAAAGAAAAGTGATGTTAAAAATGAAAGATGGTTAAGAAAATGGTGAAAATAAGCTTACTGCTTGTTTGATGTTCGAAGTCTTCGTAGCCGCTGTGGCCTTTCCCAAAAAAAGCCGTGCAGATGAGGGAACCCTAGTGCCGATTTGAATTAAATTAAAAGATCGCGCACTGAATAAATGAATTGAAAACCTGTAAATGGTCACGGACTAAATTCTTTTTCTTTGTTAAAAACTGTGAGCGGTCACAGACTAGATTCTTTTTTACTTGAAGAATAAAAAAAAGGTCGTTGGCTGTTACACTGGGTGGATCGCGACTACGATTTGCGTGAAGTTACCGGTCAAAAGTTTTTTAGAGCACTGTCTTCAAGACTTTATCTTTATTTAAAATTGAAATTGTAACTTCTTTGTTTGATGAAAGACACGAAAAAGGGCGTTGGCTAGTTACACAGGGTGGATCGCGACTCCGATTTGCGTGAAGTTGCCGGTCAAAAGATTTTTTGACCGGCAGGATTAAGGATTAAGGATTAAGGATTAAGGATTAAGGATTAAGGATTAAGGAATAACTTTAATCCTACCACACAATTTTCGCTATCTGCAGGTGAGGAACTTCTACGATTTGCACGTTTTTTTGAAGTACTGATGATCCAACTGCACAGCCAGACTAAATAAACGGCATCAGATAACGAAAACAGTGTGGTATGATTAAACTTAATCCTTAATCATTAATCCCTAATCCTTAATCCTTAATCCTTAATCCTTTTCCTTAATCCTTAATCGTTATTCCTTAATCCTTAATCCTTATTCCTTTCCATTGGGATGGGACCATTAGAGCGTCAAAGCGTTTTCATGATCGTCTGAACGTCTAGCATCAGGGTTGCGTTCCAAAACTTTACACCGGGGTAAGCTGGGTTAAGCTATGTTTTTCGTTCAAACATAAATATATAGCAGAAAAATTTATTGTTAATTATTTAATATGATATTGTTACATAAAATAATTAGATTACAGCTTGTATTACATTTATATTATGCATATTTACGTTTTCCAATTGATGCATGTTTACTGAAGGCATACACTATAATAATTTTCTACCCTATTCAAAAGGAAGGTAGAAAAGAGCAACAATTTGTGTCACTCCCACTTCAGACCCAGTAAAGTTGCATCAATTAGGAAAGATAAATATGCATGATATAAACGTAATACAAGCTGCAATCTAATTATTTTATGTAACAATATCATACTATATAATTTACAATAAAAATTTCTGGTTTACATTTATGTTTCAACGAAAAACATAGCTTACCCCGGAGTAAAGTTTTATAACGCAGCCCTGGATAGAACCATCGACAGGTTATAATTTTAAAACTGTCAGCGTGGATCACGTGATCCGGGGGTGCCATGCCGAGGCACGAAAAACACAATTTTACGAAAGTGATGTCTTGAGAATACTTTTTCACGATGGTTAGTACTTGTGACTACGCAATGTAACGGAAGTAGTA
>JABFOW010000881.1:0-10203 GCA_022817725.1 Archaeoteleia sp. ZL-2020
GGAAGCCGGTTGTCATTAAAATGAGTAAAAGTAAGGCCCATTAATGCTACTGTATGAAAAGTTTTTGCAGATCAACTTTTTATTTACAATGAATTATATATTTATTTTTTAAATTCAGTTGCATCAATGTGCTACTGTCAATTACAAATACATTAGCCTGACGACCACAAGTTGTCTCCAATTAATTTGCCGCCGACCAGACGACGGCTAGTCGGCGACCAGTCGGCGCCTTTCGCAACTACGAACAGCCCCTATGAGACACATATCGGGCCACATAACTGATTTTGTTTTCGAAGTTCGAATAGATTCGTGAAGTGATTTTGCCACTTGAGGAATTTTCTTTGAATTGAGGACGATTATAGTCTCGACTTGTTGAGGGAATGCCCGTGAAAAGCAAAAATCTATGGAATTGTGCTGAGTGTCCTGATTTTGAGAATAAGTGCTTTATCCCGTAGAGAGTATAAGATGCAAGCGTTTGGAGCATTGATGACGCAGGTCGAGGAGAAAATCTCCGTCAAAAGAGTCAAATTGAAGAACTTCAACAGGGTAAATCCCCGGTTCAATAAGCGTCCCAGTCGCAGTAAATTTTTATATAAGTAAAATTTTTAATTCAATACCGGAAACAAACGGTCTGGAAGAGAAGGACGCTCGGGAAAAAGCGCGCCAAAGTGTCTCATGATTGTCGAGTTTACTCGTAATGAAATTTCGATTGTTAATAATCATTTGTATTTGGAAATCCATGATTGGTGGGTGATCGCTAGATTTAATTTTATATTAGAAAAGTATGAATGTAATTTATATAGTATGTGTGATGGTTGCTATAGGTAAATAAAACCTTATTTTTTTATTAATTTTGTTCCAGCATTTCTTTATTTATGGATGTCTAAAAATCAATCCACTCCCCTCTCCACGGTTATCTTTCGTATTCTTTTCAGCTGAGTAGCAGACCCTCGTCATTTAATTGCCTACTTAATTTTACCAACTTGAATTAATTATTTATTATAAATGATTTAATATATCCATTATTTGATTGACTAATTTTGAATTCGTTTGATTCAATGGTTTTAATTCTGTAACTTTTTCGATTTTTTGATCGTAAAATATTAACGTATATGAAATTGAGAAATGGCAATTAGATAGGTAACAGAAGAATTAATTGTACCTGAGCTCAACGATGAATTTCGTTGAGCGAGTAGAAGTTAAGTATTGCTTTGATTTTAATTTATGTATTTGATTAACTTTTTTTTTTCGGATTTAGGACAAAACGAAATTATAGTATTACAACTAAACTAATTGAAAAATCACGAAACACTCTAATTCGAAATTTTCGGCCTCCAAAGAAAGGATGAAAGTAGGCTAAAATAGCTCTCCATGAACCAGAGGTGGAAGAACTTGAAACAGAGGTAGAAGAACTTGAAACAGAGGTGGAAGGGCTTGAAACGAGGTTAATAGGCGACCAAAATTGGATGTATCAAAATTTATTCATTTAGTAATCGTTTCAAATAAAATTAAAGCTTGATTATTTTTTAGGACATTTCCGAAGAATATTGAATTATTGTTCGCCAAATTGTATTTCATTCCGTTTCAACCTAGAACACAACCTGTGTACTTGTAATAAGTCATCGAAATGTAGCTCAAGCTTGTTTTTCCAGGTGTTGTTCTTTTATCGTTACAAAACATTTTCGACAAACGTTGTATTTGTTATTAAAAATAAATTTTCATTTTAATTATCCTTCATTGTTATATTGTTATAAATTTAAAATTCGACATTGTGTTGTGCTATCTTTTATTTTTATTTTTTAAACAGTGATTATTTACAAAATTTTTTTAACAAAATACATACATGTTCTGGCTGGCAAGAAAAATGTAAAAGAACCGCAACATATAAATGTGTATACATATCGTAAAACTTAATGGCTATAATATTTAATAGCTACTCGAAGTTTTTACCACTAACCTAGATTTAACAGTACAGTATTATATTGTAGTGTAAGTATAATATTCTTAATCTAATATATTACATCTTTATGACAGAAATAGTATACAAAACTAGTCTTAATCTATTACGCTAGGGAATTTTAAATTATTCAATCTCTCAGCTCGACGAGGCTGACGCATTTTCCAAGCTATTTTCTAGTTAGCATTTAGTTTAATGGTTTCAGCCACCATTGCTTTTCAGGATTTTTGTATTTCGCTTTCCTGTCGCACGGAAGTAGCGCTGTGCAGTAACGTTTCTCGGGGAGTGTCTCAATATTTCCAAAATGAGGCTCGTACAAAACAATTTTCAGGAATGCATGTCTGTATCGGTGATATATAACTGGATAATTGTTATCGTTTTGGAGATACCCCCTTGCATCGAGGAGCGGGAAGGCCTCCGGAGCCACGTAACCTGCCCCCATCATTTTTTAAATTTTATTTTGGTTTGGGTGGTAGAAATTAAGTATTTCTGGGTTTCCCCTTACCGTCATTTGCTATTATTTGTTGTCTTGATAAGTTTAGTATGAAATTGTCAATTCTCGGGACATTAGCAAAGGCATAGATCCTGTTATTTGTAGAATATTTTGTGTAGCCTGATTCAGGTGTTCGGTACTTGGCCGTGCAAGCCCTCAGACATTTCCTCTCAAAAGCCCGCAGTTTTTCCATGATGGATGGGCTGAGATTATACCAGACCGCACAAGCGTATGTTAGTACAGGCCTGATCAATGACAGGTAGCATACTAATTTAACTCTGGTGTCCAGCCTTTGGGAATGGAAGAGTCTCCCAGAGCTATAATACGCCCCTCTCGCTTTTTTAATCTGATCCTCCACGTGCGTTGTGAATCTCAGCTTTTCGTCCAAATGAACACCCAAATAGCGCACCACCTTTCTGTGAGGAATGACTACCTCACTCTCCCTATCTTCCCTTATGTGAAAGTACTTCCATATTGTCTTATTTCTGTTTATTACTTTTGACATTGCCGGTCTAAACAAAATAGTCTCGCGTTTTTTTGTGTTTTTTTGAGTTTACACGTTTTGTATAAGTCGTTTAATTTTATAAATATCGTTTGCAGACTTTCCTGCACTTCACTAACCAATGCTCCTGAACAATAAACTATTACGTCGTCCGCAAAAGCAATTGCCCTAAGTTCCTGATCTTTATTTAGGCCGAATAAATTTAGCAGTTCACATGTTTGGTTTTTAAATAGCACTGGCGAGTTTACCATACCTTGCTGCAATCCGTTGTCTATTTTAAATACGGTTTGGGAGTTTTCTGTTCCATTACTTACAAAAAATTTTTTTTCACGAATCAGTTTTGTCCATACCAGTTTTGTTAAGGATTTCGGGAATTTCTTCTTAATTAGTCTAAAGAAAGGACCGTCTAACCACACTGTGTCGAAGGCCTTCTCCAGGTCTATCAGACATGCCCCGACAAACCTATTCTCAGCAAATGCTGTATTGATATGTGAAGGTAATAAGCTAATTGCGTGTACAGTAGAGTGTCGAAATCTAAATCCAAACTGAAAATTTGAAATTACGTTGTTTTTGTCACAGTACGAGACTAAGCTATCGTTTACTAATATTTCAAAGATTTTGCTCATATTGGGTAACAAACTTATGGGCCTATAGCTGGCAGGGTCATATCCATCTTTATCTTTCTTTTTAACCGCGATTATTTTAGCCAACTTCCAACTTTCCGGAAAATAAGCATTGCTCAGCATATTGTTAAATAGGATTGTGTAACAATTTACTATAGATATTGGTAACTTTTTAATAATGAAATTTGGGATTAAGTCATGTCCCGCCGATTTTTTATTGTTTAGCTTAGCTAAAATCATCTTAAGTCTTGCTGGTGTGCAGAAATAATCTTTGTTCTCCTCAAATCGGGGCCTTAGCGCAGTATTGTTCTTTGAGAAAGTTACCAGCTTATTTTTGGTTTTTTGGTCTAGTTTTATTTCTTCTTTTAAACTCGCTACATGTTTGTTTACTATGTTTGTCAGTTGTTGTTTCCCTAATTCTAAATTTTGTGAGTTTACTGCTTCAAAGTGAGCACCAACTATATCCAATCTTTGTATTGAGTCATTAATTATATAG
Source organism: Archaeoteleia sp. ZL-2020 (assembly GCA_022817725.1). Lineage (NCBI taxonomy): Eukaryota > Metazoa > Arthropoda > Insecta > Hymenoptera > Scelionidae > Archaeoteleia > Archaeoteleia sp. ZL-2020. The sequence goes on from JABFOW010000881.1 coordinate 4,072, forward strand.
TTCTTATTTATATCTTTTTGTGTCGTTGTTACATTTAGGTTTACCCTATTTAGTAATTTAACATTTTGTTCTGGAATTTTTAGAACATCAATTTCTGCACAGCCCTTTCTTCTGAATATTTTGTTTATTTCCGGGAACATCTTCATGTTGTCTTTTGTTGAAATTTTTTAAATTTTATTACCCTAGTAATTGTTTACTGCCTTACCGAATTCTACTTTGAGCTGGTTTTTGATGTTTTTTAGTGTCTTTTTTATTTTTTCTATTGTTATGATGCTGTCTAGATTATTAATATTTTTAAGTTTAAATAATTGTGTTACAAGAGAACTTTTAATTTTGTGCAGTTTTTTAATTTTGGGCGTTACGTATTTTTGTGACGAGTCTGTCGCTTTTTTCCAATTCTGATAGGAAGTTATCTATTTCTTCGTTGTTTAAATTTTGTTCGATAGGGATCACAGGCGCTGAGCTTTCCAAGAACTCGGTTAGCTTTTCCCAATTAGTCTTTGTGTAATTATAATTTAGATTTTCCGGGTTTTTTTCTATTGTCATGTCGTTTGTATTTTCAGTTACTATCTTCATAATGAGCCCATTGTGGTCGCTATCAAAAGGGAACGTAGGTATTCTGTTTCCTATTAAATTTGTGATCACCAATCTATGGTCTGCAAGGCAGAGATCTATATATGATTTTCCTGCTGGATAAGAGGGCTCTTTTGTATTATATAGTTTTACTCGGAATTGAAATTCGTTTATATCCATCCATTTTTTTAAATATGTGCCACGCGGGTTGTTTTCCTCATTTGACCAATCTTTATGTTTCGCATTTAAATCACCCACCATAATAAACCAATTATTGGGATCATTCAAGTTTAAGTTCTGAAATCCAAATCGTTTGAGAAGTTACTCCGGGTATTCCCTGCTGCATATGCACTGATTATGAGCAGGTTTTGGTTGTTTTGTAATTTTATTGCAATGATTGAGGTTTCTATTATTTTAATTTCGTTTACGCGTGTTAGTTTTATGATTTTATACTTAATATCTTTTTTAATCAAAATGGCTGTACCACCTCCTTGTTGTGATTCGTATCTGTCATTTCTAACCATGTGGTAGCGTTGAAAAGAGATTTTATGTATTGGTGACAACTTCGTTTCTCCCAATAGCACTATGTCTGGATTCATTGACTGTACTAATTTTGTTAGACTGGTTCTTTTATCATGAGATATTACAGAATTTATATTTAAGGATAGTATTTTTAAATTCTTCATTTTTATTATTTTTTCGTTCTTACTTTTAATTTTTCTATTCATTGAGTTCCTCGCTAAAAAAATTCCACATTGCTTCTATTTTATCTGTGTTTCTCTTAATATCCTGTTTAATTTGTGACATATTTTCCTTTATTGTGTTAATTATTTCGTTTTTAATTTGTTCTATTATTTGGTTTACATAAGGAGTCTTTTCATTCAACTGTTCCCTTTCAGTCAACTGAAGACTTGCTTGTGTGTTTGTGTGCCTGCTTGAGTGTGCCTCGCTTTCTATGTTATTATATCTGCCATTTGCCGTCATTTCTGCAAAACTAATTCGCGGGTTTAGAAATTTATTCACTTTATTTACGCGGTTTTGTTTTCTTTGTTTTACTATCTCGATTTTTTCTCTAATAACTTTTTGTAATTTTTTTAAATGAGGGCAGCCTCGATAACTTGCTGGGTGACCAAAACCATTGCAGTTTACACAAAAGATCTCTGCACTGTCTACTTTTTCTCTACTCATGCTTACCTTACATTCGCCTGGTGGATGTTTTTCGGGACATTTTACACATCTGTACCCCATATTACAGAACTTTGCGACATGCCCCATACGTTGACATTTGTGACACTGGATTGCTTCTCTTTTTGTGATCCTTTCCCATTTGACCACATGGTTTGCCAGGCGGACCTCCCTCATTAATACTCGTACTGTGCTACTCCCTGATACTTGCACTAGGAATGCCGGGCCACCCCTAACCGACCTGAAGAATTCCCTCGTATCTATTGCTTTTACTCTTTTTATTTCTACGTTTTCAAGGTTCAACTCGGCCAGTGCCTCTAAAACGTCACTTTCATTATAACCGTCACTCATACCCTTTAGGAGTAGGGAGACTATTCGCTCGCTGTTTGGTGTGTATGTGAAATGCTTAATATTTTTTTCTTTTAATAAAGTTAATGCAGTCTTAAAATTATTTTCCGCATTTACAATAAGGTTACTCCTACATGGGCTAATTTTCTTAATACAAAAATTGATCTTACCGATTTTCTCGTCTAACGCATTTATAATTACTTTTACATCGCCTGTAAATATCGTAATAGGCGGTGTCCTTATCTTCTTTGTATCTTCCTTTTCTTTCTGTTGCCGCAGGTCCTTGCTTGGTGTCCCGTTGTCCTGTATTTTGTATTCCTCTCTTTTATGTTGCTGTTATTTGCTTGTTGTTGTTGATCGTTCATCGCTTTGAGGTTAGGGTTCATTTTCCCTGCGTCTGTTTCCATGTGTACCTCTTGTAATATATCGAATCTGTTTCTCAACTCCATATCATGTTTATCTGTATTGTTTGTCTTGTTGTTTGGTGACTTTGTTTTAACTACGGTCCACTCATTCTTCTTCTTATTCTTTTGTTGTCTTTGATCTAGCATCTGTTGTTGCTGTTTTATCGTTTCCTGCAGTATACCAATCTTGGTATTGCTGTCGGTAAGGCCGTGCTCTTCCATGTCTATGTGTGGTAACCCTTGAGCCATATTTAACAAATGATCAACGCCTAATTCAGTCAGAACGGACTCGCTCAAGATGGGCCCCTCCAAGTTGGACTCGTCCGACATGGCCGCCCCCAGCCCGGCCGCGCCAACGAGACACCGGTTATCAGAAGACCCCATGCTATTTTTGCTGTCCCTCGTGTATGACCGTTGCGACTCGATGTCTTTTCTGTTTTCCGACTTGCTGCGCTTTATATTTGGCTTTGCTTTTTCTTTCTTATTGTCTTTAACAAGGATTTTATTTACCATTTTTTCTTCTTCATTTGTAAGTTCTTTTTTGCTTATTTCTCGCCTTCTGATTGGTTGCGATGTCATTGGCGTGTTGTACGTCGACGAACTGTTTATTGATTCTATCGAAGAATCGTTATTCTCGCGTTTTCTTTTCAGTGTCGAAACTGCATTGGCTCCATTTATCATTTTTATCGCGTTACTGCGGCACTTTTTTTTTTTATTTTTATTTTAACCACGAACCCCGGGCGAGCCCGATGTTCCCTTTGCTCCTTTCTTTTTACAATATATTTAAATGTACTCTCCTCTGTTATTATTATTATCTATTTTCCTCTGTTATTATTAAAAGCCTCGCTTTATCTTCTTTTAGTTTTTATCTATAACTTTTATGCTTTTGGCGATACTTTTGTGTCTTGCGATGCTCTTTGTTCGAGTGGCGTGCTGGACGCCTACCCGCTAATCTAACAGCCACGTTATGTTGTGACGCACTTTTATCAATATGAAGGTAGACCGTCATTCCGTTTACTACGATAAATTAGAAAAATTACTATATCATATGTCAATTTATAACAGGCAAATAAGTACATAACGCCATCTATCTCTCAGCTATTCATATACTTAGTCTTAAATTTACTATTCTTTTGATTACATTTTCCTATGATTTGTGGGTATAATTGCGAAGTTAGAATTTTTACTATTAAAAAATAGTAAAATTTTGGCCTGTCACTTATTTCTATAATCATTGTAAAATATTGCATAATTCCGTGACCATCCCGCGATTACCTTAAAACATGGTAATTTTTCTCAGCGTACACTAAAAAAAATGTATAAAAATAAAGTTAAAAGTAAATATATACAAATAAAGTTAAATTAACACAGATATAAAAAAATAAACGAAACATGAAACAGATTAAAGCATACAAATACAAAACAAATAAAACATTTTGCAGTCTCGAACATTGTATCTTCATAACACTAAGCCGAGTACATCAACACTCGGCTACAGTAGTGCTGTTGCAGGTCATGCTTAAAACAGAGTCTTCAATTCCAACCACCGCAAAATGTTTTTGATTAATAAAATGAAGATATTATCAGATAATTGTATTAAATTATTACTAATACAATTCTTTCAAACTACAATTTACATTCAGAAACGTTAGATTACGTTATTCTAAGGCTTATAATTGCCTTGTGTATATTGAAATTTAAGTATCTGTTTTTATTATCGTATGTAACAGCACTACTTTAGCCGAGTGGTGATGTACTCGGCTTAGTGTTATGAAGATACAATGTTCGAGACTGGATGTATGTAAGATTTTTTATTTTTTTTATTCGTATGATTTAATCTGTAACGCGTTTTGTTTTATTTTTTTATATCTGCGTTTATTAACTTTATTTTTATATAATTTTCTTAGAGTACAGAAAACGTTTCTGATAAACGTTTACTAGCACTCTATGGAACATTATTCGTAATTTCTTCTAAACCTTGATGTAACACACTGGACGACATTCGTTGGTTTAGAAGTTCCTTAAATAAGAAATACGTTAACGGTTTTGTAGTATTTGGACAGTTAATTGAAGTATAACTAAACAGTTACAACTAGTTACCGAACATTTCAAATCTCGTCTTAAAGTACAGTTTACCTTTCAGTTCTATAAATTTCATTTCCCTTTAGGTGCCCATATAGAACTTTTGTGAAAACGAAAAAATCACTCAATCAAGCAGATTATTGAAATCTTTTAAACTTATTCTGTGATTTCTTATTATGAAATATATATGAAAATAAATAGAGAAACTAATGAAACTACTAACGAGAAAGTGAGTTCAGTCATAGAAGAAATAGCTAACCTATCCTCGATGGTAATTCTTCGAAACCACAAAACATTGGAAATAAAGCATAAGTTGATTTTTTCAATCATTGACGGAAAGGTACCAGAAATTAATTTTTCAATGTGCCTTTTACTATAAAGAAAGAATTTGATTGTTGAATCGATATAAACTATAATAAATCAAATTAGTTTTTTGGTATAGGTGTGTAATTCTATAACAGATACATCTAGTCAAAAGTGCTACATTTGTGGTTGTAGTCCAAAGCAAATGAATAAGATTCAAGAGATTAGTAAAAATTAATGCAGATCCTGAAAGTTTTAAATTCGGATTATCTATATTAGACGCGTGGCACAGTGATTTAAAATCCCAAAATCTGGCCAAAAGTCAAAGAAACAAGTTGCTTTAAATGCTATTTTTAGAATTAATATCGTTAAAAACCTTGCCATAGCAGTCACTTCAAAAGTGACACTCGAACGTGTAGCATCGTGCACACAGCAGACGCTGAATATTAGTTCAAGTTTAAACGTGCATAAAATTGTATACAATAATTCGATTGCAATTCTGCAAAATGGCTGAAGCACACAAAGGTATGTAGAATTCAAATACATTATTGGTAATTAAAAGTGACTCATTGCATAGTAACTAATTGTAAGCATATTACAACAATAATATCAATTTTGGAAGTAAAAAAAATATATTCATGAATGGATACAACAAAAAAGTCCACAGAATTCCGCTATACAAATTTTTTAGTTGAAAAACATTAAGATTTGTCTGCCACTAGCTGCCTCTGTAGCTTCAGTATAATTTTGTATTACAAGGTGCAAAAAACTTTTAAATACGACGCACTAACCCTTGATGATACATCGTTAAATTTGCAATTCTATTTGTATTTCAGACTCGGATGACGTGCGTCACAAGAAAGGAATTTTTTCCCTATTGAAGGGCCACTACAATGAAAAAATTAGTGAAATATATATGATTGTAGAAAAAGAAATGAGTCAAAAATTAAAATGTACTTTCTAATTGACCGAAGAAAAAAAATCGACTATTCGTAATACTGTACAAAAAATGAAAATCAAGTGGCAGGAAGTTAATCGGACGGAAGATAAAAGTTGTTAATAAATTCGTGGATTGGTTGGGCAAGTTCGTCGTTGTAGCTGACGAATCGGAGTTGGCGCCCCCTACCGAATCGCCCGGTATGGTATGGTAGCCCTTCAACCACCGTCTCTGAATCGAGTGAGAGAACAAAACGCATGAAAACAGAGGGCATTCGGAACGAGATAAGCAGCGAAGAAC
>JABFOW010000882.1:0-10201 GCA_022817725.1 Archaeoteleia sp. ZL-2020
GGTACAAAACACGACGGTCGAATGCGTAACCAAACGTATGGTCGCGGGTGTGTACAACATCCTAAGGTACTTCATTACGGTCGTTGATCAAGTGAACATTAAACTTTGACTCACTCTTTCTGCCTCTGCACGCGGTTCTCTGTGGTCTTCTTTCTCATCTGATTTGCACGCTTTTCCATTCTACCACGTATACTTTTCATGCAATCAACGCGATCAGTCACACTTCCTTGCTTTCTAGAATTTATCGTTTCATTCTTCTTCATACACCACAATGCAATCGACTTTCGTACAGCCTCACGCACCACATACTCCAACATCACATTGTAATGTTCCACGCAAACATGCCACGCCATGCTAACATTCGCATCCAGCACTAGTGGCAAAAGCACTCGCTGAATGTGACGTCTGTGGGACATTGTTTTCATTTTTTCGACACTTGCTCGTACTAATGCTTTCGCAGCAACTGGGTATTCACTATCTTTGAAGCTTTCCGAACAATCGTCACAATGGTCAACCCTCTTTAATACCGATTTCGCGATATCTTGCGCAATATGCGCGAGCGTGGTGACAACCGATTCGTCATCGACTACGTTGCCGGAATGCAGTACACGCGGTTCGTCATCACCGTCGTTGTTGTCCGCAACACCATCCTCACCATTCGCGTCTTCTCTGTCCAAATAATTTGCCAGCGTGAACAACACAGCATTGTCTGGAGTCACCTCACAATTACCGTGCCTAACTTTGGCAGACGACATGTTGTTCACCAACAAAGTTTTGAAAGAATGCTCGAACTGCTGAGGTGTCGGATTAGTGTGGCGAACAGCGTGACTTCTAATTTGTCCGAAGAAATTCTCCAGAGGGTCTTGGTTCACGAAACGCGTTTTCAACGACGAAAATCCATTTTTAGTATGCACGACATCCCAAATTTTTTCAAATCCTTCGATTGTAAATAGCCAGTTCCTGAGACTTGGCACTACTGGAAGACGTTCTCGTGTTACTTGATCAACATAGCGCAAATTTTTTAAAAATCACTTTGCTTCCGTCCAGAATTCATGATGGATGGAATTCACGCTTACTGGACGTCGAAGCTCCACGTATCTGTCCACTGCTCTAGCATTTAGAGAATCGAACAGATTATTAAAAAAATTTACCGTTGTAGCGGTTGCAATGCCATCGTCGTGGTCGATTTCCAGTTTTCCGTCGCCTTCGTCGCGCACAAAACCTGATGTAAAAACGCACATAGTATCTACCCTTGCACATTCGGGAATATGATTTAATATGTATTGAAATACTCACATCGTTGTTTTGTCAGCGTTTCTATGCACCCAGCGACGGTACCACTGAAAACCTCCGTGGCATGCTTAACACGCATTTTCTTCATCCGGTTAACCAGTACGTGTTCGTCAGTTATCTTGCTCATCTGCCGCCTGATGGTGTTGGTGGACTTATCAATCAAATAAGCCGTCGTAATGGCATCCCACGTAGCAAACTGACGTTTACTTTGGGCCAGCAGAAGATGAGCAATTAATCTCCAGGTCCTTGTTGAGCATGTTATTCCGGATCCCTTTTATTAGATGGGGAGTTCGTAGGCCGGAATAATCTCGACATTGTCCACCTCGAAGCTTTGCCCTGTAAGGAAACGGTAAAGAAATACGAAATAAAGAGTCTGCGTTTTCGACAAAACACTCGTTTTTTTATATATAAACAATTGGTATTTCATGTATATTTTTTTCACATTAAAATAAGTAAACGTTACGGCCAAAACATAGTACTCACTTTCCTTTTCCCCTTTTAATAGTCGTTGCCTTCGGGTAGACCAGAGTAGGTGGTTTATGGCAGCCACGTTTGATGATCCTTGATCGCAGACGGTACCTACATATGTGAATAACAAGCCTCATTTTAAATCATGACGACTGATACGATATTATTTGTCGTGCATTAATTATTCTGTATTTTGAATGCCTACCAACTACGTGGAATCCAGCACCAGAAACGGTCCTCACATGGTCAATGATGCAACGGGCGAGTTGCGCATTTTTCGTCTGGCTTTCGCAAAAACCATACGAAAGAGGCATTTTCCAGCCCGCATGCAACCCCCGAAGCATAAAGACCAGGGCGTGATCAGCGACATTCTGCGTGCGATTAGTACCCCAATCCTCCAATCCACATATGAAGTCCTTATTGGAATCATACGCGACTTGTGGTTGTATGGCGACCTCGTCCCACATTAGGATGGACACTTTATCCTTCATCGACATCTTTGAAGCCTTATGCTTCAAGTGTCGTCGGATCAAAGGGTTCAGCCCAGCGGAAATAGGTACCTTTTGAAGCACCAATAGCAATGTCTGAATGCTAGGCATCGACGGAAACACAGAGCGCAAACACGTATAGGCCCGCTTCCCCATTGACTTGTATAAAGTCAACGCCAAAACCTTGTGGTTCTTACTGTACCGGCGACCCTATGAAATATCAGAACAAATTTGTTAATTTAAAATAATAATTCATGCTTCCATGTTTTTCATTCAGGACAAATATTGACATAGCTCAGATATTAATATTCAAGAGAGCAAATTTCAACACTAATGAAGGTGCAATCTCAACGTATTAACACGTCTTAGAAATAATCATAAAAAATAAATGTATTAATATTTCTGTCAAATTGCTAACGGATTTAACATTAAATATGCTCAAAATGTCATTGTTTTTTGTATTACTTTTTGTAAGTTCTATGATTACAGAAGCTACTATTGCATTCATTGTACCTATGCACTGTTTACAATTTCGAAAACAAATATGTGGAAGAACACTTTTTAGTTCAAATTATCCAAAATATATGTTCATGTCATTCAATCAGACTTAACCCTCTTGTGCAATTATTAGTAAAATGTACAACGTAAGTAAGAAATGAAAATGATACAAATTATTATAAGCTATTGTCAACGTCCTTATTTTCTCTACATATTGCATACCTCTTTCTGCATCGTCCTTGTATTTTGGTACAATTACGTGCATGTCATACATTACCTTTTGCACATACGTCATCTCCAGTGATCTTATCCAATAAGCATAATTACCCTTGCATTACTTTGTATTCAGAACTGTTTTAAGCAAGCATTATCAAATGAAGAAACAATTTTCTTGGCAATACATTACATTACTAATCTGATACGCGTGCTATCCAGTTTCATGAATGCATGTGCATGCAATGAACGCAATTTTGTTTTGGAATAACTGATGTAAGTTACGTGATAGTGGATGACAGCTGAGTCAAATTGTAAAATAATATTTATACAGTTCGGCTATGGTCATTGTGAAAATAACGTTCGTTTTAAATGTTTACTTCAAGACATGCGATTGCAGTACTGAAAGAGGCACTTAGAATGGTAAAACGAAGCTTCAGTTACGCTGTTGAAAAATAGTATTTTGTTTGATCGTAAGAAGCGATTGCTTCTTCAGTTACAGGAATGTAAAACTCAAACAGATATCAATATTTTACTGTTGCACATGCAATTGATAATTGATGTGAATTAACATTTATTATGTTGCACGCATGCACGCCTGCGCATACTCGAACGCACGAACACACAAACAAATACACACATACGTATACATAAGTGCATATATAAGTATACTTGGAAATTTAAGAACATGGTCCCACTATATGCGATTCCTAAGTCATTAAATTTTTTCGTATAGCACATAATTCGTCAGTGCGAGCGCTGTTCGACTGGTTAGTTGGCCACAGACGTTTATGCTACATTTTAGCAATATGGTGTTATAGCATTAATAGTTGAATTTACCAACTGTTAGTCAGCTTCGCAATTTATAATATAATTCATTTTATAACTGGAGAAAATAAAATAATTAAATAACTAAATAACCACACTGTACCGAAATTTAGCAAGAATGTTCATAAATAACACAAACCGGAATTATATTTAAAAACGTGGATAAGTCATAAAAAGGATGTGCAAGCCATGCCATTGCCCAATTCCATGCGTAAGGTGTTCTCGCGATCACTTCTTAATTCAAAAGGGCATCCAAACTAAATTAAGAAGAGGAATGGTAAGTGAATTCATACATATTCTGATGTAACTGATTGATATTTGTGTTGCTCCAATGTTCGATGCTCATGTTGTGTTCCTGGAGTAGCATTCCTAAGTTGTTTGGTCGATGTTTCTTCCAAAATCGTATGATTAGGATTTTCCTGAAAGTATTTTACGATACTGAAATAAGTTTTTTCTCCCATGTTATCCTCTCACGCCGTTCTTCAAACCTTATGATTATTTATATGAAATTATTTCTAGTAATAACGATTGTTGTAGCAATGTTAGCCGCACTCGTTAAACGATAAAATGTTTTTGCACAGCGAGCAAAGTATATTTTACATAACTATCCAATGCGCGATCGAAGAATCAGGATATAACAGAGGGTATAAATGGATTAGGACAGTGGAAATGCTGAAATACTTGATTATGATGGCGAGAATGAGATGCGGATGCGAATGGAGAGGGAGAAGGTATTGGGAGACAGAGGAAAACAGGGTTTGCAGATTACGTCAAAAGGAAAGTGAAAGTGGGGAACATGTGATGTATGATTGTGAGTTTGGTATAAGCTGGAGGGGAGGGTTAAACGATGCTTTGAATGAAGATGGGAGAGAGTTGGCATGGATGAACATGATAGGGAAGAAAATATATTGAAACCAAAATGGAAAATGAATTAGGGTAGTTGGATGGATTGAATGACTGTGATTAGAAGTAAGGATGAAGGAAGTGAATGTAAGGAAGTAAATGTAAGGATTGGAGTGAGAGGTGACAACAGGAGGAGGTCGGAAGTCCCCTTGTCGTCATTCGTCGAATCACTTGCGGGTATGAGTGCGACTGTAGCGGAGGAGTGGGTGGAATACAGAGCGTATGTAAGGGTACCCGTACCAAAACGGACAAATTGTAAGCCTTATTGCAACAATTTGAAAAATTCGTAAAAACGTATTATACAACTATCCAATGCGCGTTACCCTTTATCTCGCAACCATTGACAAATTTGTGGAAATGTGTAAATGTATATATCAGTACGCCTAGTACAGATACTGCAATACTCTATGTACCTATCAGCAATGTCAAGCCAACTGATACTTCACATGTACCATGCGTCATGTAGTTATTATCATGAAAAGTTACCCTATGTGGCAATAGTTATCAGAGCTAGAATGCTTCAGCAGATTTTTGCGCGGATACCTCTTTTTCGATATTAATGTTCGGAGAACATTTCTTTGAGATCGCTTTCCCTTGGGATTTCTTTGAAATAGACATCCCGTGACGACCTAATTGTAGGTAAATGGAAAATAACTTTAGTTCAAATAGGAACAGCAACATTTTTTAGTTACAGGTGCGAACATTTTTTCTAAAATAGGTTTCCTATTTCAGCACAACTTCTATTTTAAATATGATCTACAATATAATGAACAAGCTACAAACAGATACTATACTTTCGACATACTGTTTTGAGATACAACACAATGTTCGAACGTTTGGCGTGTACTATACTCTGTAAATGTTGCAAAGAGGTGCGACAAAGTCTGAGTATAATATAAGTTGAATTATTTGAAGAAAGGATACTGGCAGTGTGTCATAAAAGAAGAAGAAATCTGACCCATATGTTTCTTTTTTGTATACCCTGATAAAGTGTTGACACCTAACCTCTGTCGTTACGATTCACCACTTGCTTTGCAGCAATAACTTTGTTAAATATATTCATCATTTTGATATATTCAGAATAATTTGTGTATATATTCATTATTCTGTTACATATATTCATCATTTTGTACATCAACAATTTAAGTATTTTAAAATTTATAAATTATTTTACGGTATCATTGTTATTATTATTATTATTATTATTATTATTATTATTATTATTATTATTATTATTATTATTGTTATTATTATTATTATTATTATTATTATTATTATTATTATTATTATTATTATTATTATTATTATTATTATTATTATTATTATTATTATTATTATTAACGGGTCGTACAGGCGTTTAATTCGCCTCACATCACCGCGATCATTCGGTCTTTTGTTATATCCCCTAAGTATTATTAATACCTAGTTCAACCCAAGGCTTTTATAGTAGCCTATAATTTTCCTAGGTGCTATTATTTTTATATCTTCCGGCACTAAAAAAGCCTTTTCGAAGAATTGGAGGCGTTTGCTGGTATTCGCCTCACAGTGGCAGAGAATGTGCTCCGCGGTTTGAATACCCGACTGGCATCGCCGGCATTTGTCATCCTTTGCTTTACCCATCTTAGCAAGGCGGCTGTTAAGTGGGCAATGTCCTGTAAGAAGGCTTCTTATTAGCCTTAATTCAGGTCGGCTCAGTTGGAGCAGTACCTTGGTTCTTTTTGACGAGTACTCTATGAATTTCTTCGCTTGATTAAGACCCCGCAGATTGCTCCAATATGAGGCTTTTCCTCTTGTTTCCCGTAGATTAATGACCGCTTTTACGTGGCTTTATGAGTAGCCACAAAACGATTCTGGACCTATAAATAGGGTTTCAATTGCTTTACACGTAAGGCGATCAGCAATGAAGTTGCCTTCAACGCCACAGTGCCCTGGTGACCATGTAAGGGTTACCCTGTTGGTGCTAGCCAGTTGCCTTTGCGCTTGATGTCATTCCCAGACAATCTTTGACTTTAATGTAAAAGATTTCAGTGACATTATGGCTGCCTGACTATCTGTCATAATATATATTTTTACCCCCTTGAGTCCTTTTTTCAGGTTCTCTAAGGCACACATAACTGTATCGCAAAGATTTCCGCTTGGAAAATTGTGGGATAAGTACCTAGAGCCAATGATAGTTTACAGTTTGGCCCATATACTCCCACTCCCACCTGGTTTGTCGTTTCGGAGCCGTCAGCGTACCATTTTAGCGCTCCTTTATCGAAAAAGAGACCCTTTTCTATCCATATTTTACAATAGGTAATTTTGGTTTTCTATAAGTATTCAAAGCCGAATTTCGTCGGCATTACATCCGATATCATTTTGGCTTCTCTTCACTGAAAATCGTCCAAAATTTTAAGGTAGCTAACCAGATTTCCTGGTTTTAACTTTTGCGAAAGAAGGAATCCTGCTTTTTGTACCAGTAAAATTAAATTAAATTTTAAATTAACGATTGAAATGAAAAAAATCATTTTATTTAAATCGTGATTTAAATGAAATGATTTTTATCATGCCAACCCTCAATGTGACTATGAAAGAATTAAATTGTACATTGTCATACACGAAAAAGAAATTAGGTATCACAATTAGAATTCTACCTTCCGGGGAAATATAGTTTTGATAACATGTCTAGATTATTAAATGCTGAATTACCTATGCGAATATAACTAGTGTAGTTATCGTAGTAATTTTGTGTTTAATCAGTAAAACATCTTACCTAACAGCAAATTGTACATGTAATAATATAGTAATATTAATTATCTATGACAGTAATACTGTAATAGACATATTCATATTGTTGTGACAGCCTAAGCATTTTTTCCCTGTATGTAATGCAGTTTGACCTATATTCGTAGATAAAAAGATATTTGAAACATAAAACTGTACATACAGGACATGAATTAATATTATAATAAACCTGTGACTTGCGGCCAAAATTCGTCCTCACGATGTCGAAGAATGTCGATTGGGCCAACGATAGCTGGCCGACAATGTCATCCCACTTATTCCCGCGTCGTAATCTTCCTTTCGCCCGACGACGCTGCATCACGCGGACAGTACGATTCGCGGCGTATAACCTCTCCTGATACTGCCTCAACTTCTTACGGTAACGGTCATCGATACTGCTGGAAATTTCGTCAATGTCTGGAGCGTTCGGTACGCTGTCAAACTCCTGGCCATGCGATACACTCGTTGCGGTCGAAAAAAGTTCGACGTTAGGAACATTTCCCGACGACGTGGCAGGTTTCTGCAACAACATGTCAGATGACCGACCAGCAATGTCAAAGTTCTCTGGTCGTGAAGTCAGAAAATTTTCCGAAACTGATGTCGTAACATCAGAAGACGGAATGTTTTGTGTATCACAAGAAGCTGCGACGCTGACAAGTAAGTCATCCACATTGGGCCGTTGATAATTAGTCACGTCACGAAGTGGTGGATTCGACGAAGAAAAATGGCCAACATTGACACATGATTCAATTGCGTGTGGATCAACATCCATCGCAATTGTGGTATGTATTGCTCCTGGCAATTTCAATGTTTGACTCTATAGATTTTAAAGATTTCGTCGGGAAAATGTTCTAAACATATTCGCAATTTGTTCAAGGTATTGCGAGATACGGCTGAAAGGTAAAAAGTATTACGTTAATCTCATTTACAGCCGCGGAGTAAAAACTATATATTCTCAATTCAAAATGCAATACAGAAGATTAATGTAACATTTTGAGATTGCAATTTGTAATCTAGATAGTATCGTTTGGAGATTAAGACGTTGTCATCAAATATTGATATTAGAAAATGTCATCGTCATAAATTCGGACCAAGAATACTATAAACCGGTTTTTTGCATTGAGAAACCAGATTGTCAAGAATAGAAAATAATGCTCGTAGAATACGTATAGTCGACAAATGTTGTTTGCAATAAACAAAGTTAGTATAATCCAGACTATCGATTGTTTATAATGGGCAATGCACTGTTCAAAATTTGACAATTGATGGTCTGGAGCAGAAGAACTTTGTTTATTACAGACAACATTTGTTGTCTGTCCGTATTTCACAACCATTAATATATATTGTAAACAATCTGTTTTCTCAGTGTGTTTGAATACAAGTACTCGTATTTGTTATAGGAAAAGTTGAAATGTATGTCTCGGTTCCTACTCACGGAATCTGTCATAACTTATGTCCGCAAATTTTGTATGTTGAAGTACCCGAAAGAATTTATGAATTCAATTGTTATCTATACTTTTGTGTACATTTATTATACGTATATATACAATTGTAGTAAACTTTACGCGAAAACGATGGCTAGAAGGGCTGAGGCGCGATTAAAATGAGATGAACATGGGAAAAATTATCATGGCGAACAAGTATATGCGGGGCGAGGAGGAGACGATACAAAGAATGTGCCCAGAACTGGGCAGATACTTTGAAAAAATGTATCTAAATGTATCCTGAGGAACAAAAACCGCCAGGTGTGTTAGTTGGTGCGTTGTACTGACGTCGCCATAATAATCGTTCGCCATCTTTGATAGTTGATGACACTTGTATTGGTTTGATGGTTACAAATTGGCTAACCGTGGTGATCGTGTTAATATACATAATAAGGCCTGTTTGTATAATAAAAAATTGTCACTCGGGATACAGTTCTTGTGCGGAAAAAGTACATTTCTCTAGTGTGCCAAAAGACAAAACACTTGTCGAACTAAGTTTCTAATAAAATAAAAATGTATTACAAACAATTCATTTACAAAGTATATTCAATTCTCATTTTTTAAAGTAATATGCTCGTAATAATGTAATACATATTTTTTTTATTTAAATTATACATTACAAATTTTAACGCATTGTATATGTTACGTCCGGCATATTCATGCCGTTGTAACTAAACTTATTTTAAAACTATATATTACATATTTAATTCACATCGAGCATTCCGATGTCATTCGAAGCAGCCAGCTCGTTGCATAGCTTACAATTTCCAACGTCGCCAAAATGCATCCGGTTGGCGACAAGCGAGGAACAACGCGAGTGCGGGCTTTTCCGCCGACTTGGCATATTCGTGGCCTGGCCCCTTCCAGAATTGGGAGGTGCATAAATATCACCCGTTTTGGGAAGCAAGCGCCAATATACCACTTATCGTTCGTAAGACAGTATTTTGTTCACGGGCAGCAACTAAAAGATCATACAACACAGGGGTCGAATCGAGAGAACGCTCGATTCGCAACGTCGACGGCAAGTTCCCTTCGCGCCTCCCAAATTCTCTACGTCACTCCCTTCTCGATACCTCAAACAAAATTCGTGTTACGCTCGTGTCCCGCTACTACCGTCACGAGAACATTTGTCAGCAACGTAACACTGGTGGCAGCTACCGGCCGTCGAGCCCCATTGCATTGTATAGTATAATATAATGCTTCAAACCCTGATCGGTTGCCTCATCTGGTAAGTACAAAATTATACATAAAAATTATATCACC